>JAPQRN010000159.1:0-19892 GCA_037367275.1 Coranthus polyacanthus | reverse complement strand
ACTGTAAAGCCCTTTGAGGCAAATCTTGATTTGTGATATTGGGCTATATAAATAAAATTTAATTGAATTGAATTGAAAATTCTGTTACATTTTGCATTGTATTTGGATGGAAACCTGCCTACTGTATACAAAACTAAGCTTTTCTTTACAGTCATACATGCTTTCAGAAGAAGCAGAAACGCTGAAAAAATGTGCAAACTGCAAATCTGACAGCAACTATCCTTTTTTTCACTTTTCTGAAACCAATAGCTTATTGCCAGATGTCTGCAGCACCTTAAGTCAGGGGACAAAAATGCCAAATCTGAAGGTACACACCTTCCTTCAGCTCTGCAGAGGTTTACGGGGTGCACCTGAATGCATCATGAAGTTCCCCATTCCTGTATAACTCTGAGAGTATAGACTGTAAGAGTTTGTTTACTCAATGACTACTTTATTTAAAACATTTACCTAAAAGTGTGCTGAATAACCTAAGATTTACTCGCAAATGGAAAATCTACCTGCATGTGGTTGTTCATGGGTGTCTCACTTATTTCTTCAGTATGATTGGCTGTTAGATCTGTCCATATTGACTAAAAATGCTTACATAACCAGGCTCCTCAGGTGCTCAGTGACCTTGTGGTTCCTCTGAGAGTCTATGGATCAATAACATGAGGAGCATCCAATGGGAACTGTGAGGTGCCTCTACGTAAATCTACATTTGGACAAACTGCTTTTTCTGTTCGTGGAATCAACACGTGGAACTCTTTGCCATCAGAAATCAAACTGCAATCTGACTGAAATAATTTTTAACTAAATCTGAAACAGTTTTTAACGAGGGACCAATTATGTTGTCATGAATAACTCACTGCTCCTGGTTTTATTGCATGTTTTTGTCCCTATACAAATAAACACTAAATAAAAAATAAAAATGCTACATGAAAGATCTACATAAATTTTATCACAGTCCCACTTTGACATGGTTTTATCGCCCAGCCCTCATCAACTCGGAACTGAGTTCAGAACAGCTCCGTTTATTATTACTACACTAGTACAAATGTGTAGTTTTCTGTGCTGTAAGTCATAACGATGTTTTTCCAAGGAGGAAATGTGTTTGTTAACGGGGTTTCAAGTGCCAAGTGTCAGACGTGGTGGTGGTCTCTGGAGGCTGACAATGCAGTAATGGGAAGCCTGCACACAGAACCACTGCAGAGACCTGCAGAGAGCTTGAGCATCTGTCTGGCACACAGTGTGAATCCCCAAACCCTGCATCTGAGTTAACAAGACGGGGTGTAAAAGCACGCACTAACAAAAGCATGTTTAGTTCCCCATGGCCAAAGTGTCTGCTTTAGTTCCAGAGAGCAGGCGCTGTTAAACATAACCACATCACCATTAAGGAGGACAGTGTATGCTTTTAATCCTGGCTGTTGCTTTGCAGTGATCCTACTGGCATAAAGTATTGAATTAAGAGCAGAGTAACATTTTCCTGAAAGAAGACAGCTGTGAGATTCACCAATTAGTCCCCCAATTAAAGTGATTTGGACATCTAAGCCTGAGCTGGACTGGAAACATATGAGTGCACAGAGGGTGGCTAGAGGCGATGCTTCATAACCGTCTTTCAGATGAAAACTAACGAGCTAATACAGAAAGTCGACTCCTTCATGCAGCTCCACTTTATGCAACACTGGAATCCACGGACCTGACTCTGGCAGGAAACTCCACTGTACCTCTTTGATTTTTCTCTGTGTATGGGGTTGAAGGTGAGGGGTTCATCTGTATTTTTTTCCATTTGTGTGTGTGCTTTAATTAAATCATGTTTGATATCATGTTTACAGCCTGTTACAAAAAAGGGTTTTGGTCTTTATATCTAATGTCCCCAATTCATAACAACTGCACAGGAGTAACTTTTTTTTTTTCCCTGACAGACAGCTCTACTGTAGTTGTGGTTGAGGAGTTACTAACAAGCCATCAGAGGATTCTATCATGCAGTTTACTGGTACCTAATTACAATACCTGGCCTGTTAGCATAGCTTACACTGTACACTGCAGTGATATCATAGATTAAAAAAATTCTGTTTTGGGTCTTTACATAATTTAAAACATATACAACATCCATCTTATAAAAACAAAGTAATATCCAACCTTTTTTGTAGTCATAGTCCTGTCAGCAGTTTTACAGATGTCTCTTTTATCATTGTGGTTTATGGGGAAAATGCTTTTTGGGACACAGAGGCTGCAGCACCACAAATTGACAACACTTCTGAGGAATGGCACTTTATCCCGATCTCTTCATACATCCATGGTTTCACCCCTCACTCTAACCCCAGCTCCAACAGACAAAGGCCAAATTCTTGGTTTCTAAACTGCAATCCACTAACCCATGGGTGACGTTATGGAGGCTGGTATGAATGGTGTAAAATACAGATCTAATCTAATTCTGCTTCCTGACCTGCATGTGGACTGTAAGTCTGTTTCGTCATTGCTTCAGCACACTGCTAAAACCTTTATCAAAGATTTATTTGATGTCTGTAATCCATCCATCCCTCTCCCGTGTGAGTCCACAGTGGAAATGTGCCCTGGTGGGTTGGAACGTACTGCTGTGTGTCACTGGCTGCGGTTCATCCTGGCTCACTAAAGCTTACACAGACTTTCTGTTTCATTTCAGTTCATTACACTGCTCATGAGCGTTTCTTTAATTCTTTACCCAAATAGTGCAGATCAAACATTCATTTTATGTAGTATTCAACATTTTAAGGACTGGTTTAGTAACTTACACCTTTGGGGTTTCTAACATGTCAAAAGGTCTATTAGATTCACTTCCCAAAATGGAGACAGAAAGAATCACAGCAGCAGTAATTTACAAACACATACATTTTTCTAATTTAATTTCAACTTTCAGTTAATTTCAGTATCAGTTTTCTGAGGCAGAGTTCAGGGAATAATCAGGCAAAGTCCAAAACTCGGACAATGCTAGAAATGGATGCTGGAAGGTTTTTGTACAGGGATGCAAAGGGGACATCTTGATCCTTTAATTGCATCCAAATCTTTTCCTTCCAGCTTCATCCGTCCAGGTTATCAGTTATTAGTGTCGACACAGCAGTGTTTCTTCAAGGTTGTCTGTGACAATATAGTATTTTAACAGTTTCACAAACATGTGCACATGTATTAAAAGGGTCATTCTGTATTAACTTTTACATACCATCAACCCTCAAAACAAGTATCTGTAACACATTTGTAGTTGTTCACTGTTGGATTCACCAAGGGATTGTCTTCTTATTGTTTCAAACATTTACATTCAAATCAGTTTTGATGTTGTGAAGATGCTCAATGATCCAAATAAAAATAATTATATCCATTAAATGCATTAAAACTTGTGAGGAGTGAGGAGCCTTTTTTGAAAATTAAAAAACTAGAAATGAAAAAAAGTAGAAAGTACAGATATTTGTGTTAAAATGTAGGGAATAAAAGTAAAAGTCAAAAATCGTCAGAAGCATTGAAGCAATGAAGTATTTACATTTAGTTACTTCCCTCCTCTGAATCTTAACTGTATTTCATGATTAGTTCACAGTGTACACGTTTTCAGGGAATTTCAATAGTTTCTAAAGAGAGGTGAAGTATAAGTTGTGAAAATTGAATTATTTTTGTAAAAAGAATATACAGTATATAAATCACCCTTAAAAATATGAAAATAAAACCTCACCCAAAATATTTTTAAAATTAAAAAAATTACTTGCTATCCAACATCAAAGAAAGTAGCTAATTAATTCTTTGTAAAATGTTTTAAAAGTCAGCACATTAACTATTTCTTAAAAAGGAAATGCATACCATAAATTGGCTACATAGTGTAATGTGGTGTAATTTGGAAAGTGAAGAAGAAAATCATAAAACTGTGTCATTGTAGTCAAGGTATATTAGAAAATATCAATGAATTTTTGAATGTCTGTATCTGTGCTTGCCCATTGAAGGGTTCATTCTGTGTACAACAGCCCAGTATCTCAGTAGTGCTTAGATGCTGACTGCACATGAACCAGGTTCTGGTGCTAATGAGACCCGGGGGCAGCAGACAAGTCCAGATGTGCCTGCATCTGTGATGTCCCACAGCACGTCTTCAGGCTGTGATCACACTGACTGCAGCAGTGGAAACACTGAGTGTTTGCCTGGAAACAACAGGATGGGCCTGCTCTCTGTCTCTGGGGGTAATTGGTCTGGCGACATGACGCTTAACGCTGGTCAATGCTGGTCCAATCCAATCCCAGAAGGAGACAGAGATAACCGCAACCGGCATCATTGAGTCAGTGCTGAACTGACGCTTCTACAAACAAAACAAACTTTAATGTCAAATCTAGACATTCATTCATTTTCCGTAACCACTTAATCCTGTGGAGGGTCGCAGGCAACCTGGAGCCAATCCCAGCTGACATCGGGCGAAGGTGTGGTATACCCTGGACAAGTCACCAGTTCATCGCAGGGCTGACATATAGGGGACGAACAGCCATTCACGCTCACATTCACACCTATGGGCAATTCAGGGTGACCAATTAACCTGTTTAACCTGTTAAGGTTCAGGTGCATGTTTTTGGACTGCGAGAACCCACGCAGACACGGGGAGAACATGCAAACTCCACACAGTACCAACCACTGCACCACCGTGCCTCCATCCACTGTGTATTCATGCTGTGTTTTAAATGTCATACTACATACTACAAACTGATTCTAGTAAGTGGTATGTAGCATGTGACAAACCTGAATATCTGCAGTCTGCAAAAGATACCTGGATGTATAGTACACTGGCCAAATTAATCACCCTCTTCTCATTTCTCAGTTTGTAGTTTCTCGAGTCCTTGCCTCGACTCCTCTCCCTGTGCCTTAATCCGTCCCATTCAAGATGCAAGCAAAGGGATGGGGAGGAGAGAGGAGTCGAGACAACAGGCATTTAACAACATGAGTTGTCCTCACCTCGGAGCCATCATTTTAAATACATGTCGGTTAAATATGTTAATATGTGTGGAACGTGTGCATCATCTGCCTGTTATTTTGTTAGTTATCGCTGTATTTTATGATCTCTGATAAACAGTGTTCATGTAAATCTATAATAAACTTGGAATTCAATTCACAACATGACATAATGAGTCAAGTTGGCTATGTAGGGATGTCATCTTTTTTTTTAATTTAACACACAAGTTTGATCACACTTTTGATTATTTTAAATTACTAATACAACTTCAGAATGAGGGAAACTTTCACTTTTTAAGTCCTGTTCCTGACGTCATTTTATATCATCCAGCAGTGTGTCATTCCCCTTTTCTGCATCTGATCACCACAAATGATGCAAGCATTTATCCTTGGTCATGGCCTTCTCAGTCCTCGCTTCTCAACGGCCGTTTTAGAAATTGAGACACCCTTAAAGATGGAGCGCTGAGATCGAAGTATTCCACAAGAACTCTTGTTGTTTTTTTCAAAATAAACTCAAGACAAAAGACATTGACTTTCAAAGTCAAAGGATGTGCAGTCATATTTGCTGCACATCCTAAACAATGATGCCTCTCTATAATTCAAAAAGTGATAACAAGGAGCTTACCTGAAACCCTGAATATGCACCTGTGTTATCATCAGCTGTTCTACTTCTCTAACCTGCTGCTGTTTCCTGCATAAAAAATCACTTAATAATGGTGACTTTTTCATGTGATTTATAGACTGAAATTTATCTCCACCCTTTTAAGTTCAGTCCTGTCGGTTACCTGAATGTTAGTCTACTTTTAAGAGAAACCATCATTACTTTGGATCAGCTGACATTATTTTCCACAGTGTGAAGGTTGGTGACGTTAGGTCATGATGTGGCTTCAGACTTGTTAGTTTTTTACCTTTTACTGATGCTCTGGGAGGTGGAAAAAGCTCCTGCTGTACCCTCTTGGCTTTGGTGATGGTATATGACAAAGTACACAATGTACCATTCATATACAAACCTATGTCCTTATTTACACACATTAAATATGGATATGCAGCTCCAGAAATACAGGCAAAAGCATCCCTTTCCTGTGAGGGAGACAAGTGACTACAAATGTAGGACTCAGTAGTTGAGTGTAGTTGAGAGTGAGGACTTTTGCGACATGGTAAATACTTTAGAGCCCAGGTACAAGATACCAAGTAGACAGTATTTCTCCGATAAATGCCTGTCAGAGTTGTACTTCAAAGTAAAGAACTAATGCCCCGTCCACACTAATGTGGATATTTTTTTAAACGGGTATTTTCGTCCTCCATTTAAAAAAAAACTCACAACCTTCATTTTGCAATATATCTCTGTACAGACTACAATGCAAAACGACTACAAACCAGTACAAAGAGACAAATCATTTCTTCTGGTGGACTTGGTTTGAACTGTGGACACCATGGATAATAATGGACATAGCAGAAGCAGAGGTAGTAGTCTTAGTCCGTCATGAAGTTGAGCAGCAATGAAAAGTTAAGTTATAAACTTAAGTTACCTCAGGTGTTGGTTTGGGTTATTGAAGTGTATTCTTTGTATTATGAAAATGTGTCTGTGGTGACCGTGATCTACTTCAGGTCATATGTTGACTTATATGACCTATATTTGATGTTTCATTACACAAAGCATCAATAGACATACGTGTATTGGGATGTGACACCATCGTTTTGTAATCTCTTAGTTTAAATCTCAGTTTTTGCTAACTAAAACGCTGTTTACATGTGGCCCAAATGTAGAAAAAAATATCCATTTTACAAAATATAGTGTGGACGGGGCATAAGTTAAACAAGAATTGGCAAATGTAGAAAGGCAGAGTGGCAACCAATTCCTGGACAACCGATGTAGTGACCATCACAGTTTACTACATCTGGCATTATTGAGATGAATGTATGTATTAAGCAAATGTCAGTAAGAACTGTAGCAGGTCCACTGAATGGAATCACACAAGGGAGAGATGCACAGCACTAGTATCAAGTCATTTTTCTTTACACTAACAACAGGTAGTGAAAAACTGATCCTCACATCACCTGTAGTAGGATCTCTCATACTGCTTTGTGATTCATCATGTTTACATCACCTAAAAGATCCAGGGTGCAACAAACTGGAAAGACACATCTATTAGGCAATGGAAACAATACTCCCTTTGGCGCACAGAGATCCAAGGTTAATGTGTTTCAAAGGATGTACTTCTGTTCATTGACCTAAACAATTATAGCTCTGGGAAACAATAGGTAATTTCAGGTCTTAACATGAAACATTGCAGATCTCTCTTGCAATTTTATCAATTCAGGTGTTTAAGGTCAGCTGACTCAGAGAGCAACGATCCTGATCAATGAAGTCTGAAGGTGAGGGAGCAAGGGAACAGAATGTTGTTTTTTTTCCTTTAGTCATCCACATAGCATTTATTCTGAATTCTGATTCCACACACTGAAAGCCTCCTCACTGACCTCTGAGCTATCACTGCCACATGACGGAACTTCACTTCTTTACCCTCAAGCTCCTCATCGTCAGCTGGCCTTGTTGCAACCTGGGCTGACCTGCACACTGAACATTTCTCCCAAATGTAGCTAATGAAAAAAAGATCAGGGAGTGAGTTTTTTATCCTAATTATGTGTACTTTTGCAGTAATTTCATTCATGCAAATAGATCCATCTCAAATGCAAATGGGCCTGACTGAATTATCATAATGTGTGCATATATACCAATTCTATATTCTCAGCAAGATCTTTCTGACTTTTTTGTTATATATTGTTAGCAGCACTTTGTAGACACATGCACAGTTATTTGGTTGAACCAACCCTAACCCTGACTCACATAAAGATAGAACTGGTTTGAGGCTGAGAGTTGCAGCTTAGATTCAGCACCTCCTTTTTGAATAGAAGTCATATTATGTGGTCAAAGAAATTAAATTAAATCATTCAAAGTACAAATTTGAAAAATAGGCTAGGAGTGACCATATTTGTATGAGAGGGTAAAGCTGGGGAAGAGCAAGAGGTGAAACTCACCAATACTCACTAATACTAACTTAATTCACTAGTGTTGCAGTTAAGGTCAAAACTGAGACCAAATCATGGTCAACACCAGAGTCTTTTCAGAACATATAATGTTAAAACACGATAAAATATCTTGTTAAAATGTGAACACTTTCAAGTTATAATGTGATAAATGCTTATATTGTTAAAAATGTGAAACTCATGCCTCAGGAAACGGTGCATGGAGAACAGATAAATAGAGGAATATGGATCATACAGAGTTTGATTCAGTTCTGAAGTATTCATAGTTTACATACAACATGTTGATGGTATCTTGAATGCTTCTTAAAGTATTCACGTTTTAACAAGATTTTTCATGTTGTTTTTGTCCTGTTGCATCTTTTACAAATAATTTAAAACCACACATAACAGTCTGGGTTCTTCAACTTTCACTCAGGACCAAAGAACAGCTTTTAAACTCGAAAGAAATAATTATTTGATCGTTATTGTTATAATGATTAATATTGACTGATATGAACATTTCTGGCCTGTTGTCATGAAGGGGACAACAGTGGAAAAATGACCCATTTTATAGCCTCAGCAAGCTCTTTTTAAATTTTGGGGGGAACATAGTGAATGAACATTCACATTGGTGCCACATGCTTAATGCAGTTAAAGCAGAACTGATGTGTTCCAGAAGAAAATGATGGTGCCTGCTAGTCACAGCCTACACGTGTACACCTGCCCCAACTTTAAAATCAGTCACGCAAAATCTGTTGTAGGTTTGAAAAATCACAAAAATCTTGATTTCACAAGAGTCACAAGCAGGTTATATCCACTGAATTGCCGGTAAAAAAAAACATGTGTCTCCACAGCCTTACTTCTTTTCATCAGTTCCACAATTTAAGTGATGTAAAGCGCAAAGGTGCCCTCTATCTATGTATTAACACATAACTACAGAAATAGATTTAGATTTAGAAAATTTACTCTGTACATTAAATATTGGGGTTACAACAGAAGACATTTAAGGCCAATCTGCATGTATTAGACTTCATCCGAAAGGAAACATTTTCTAGGTTCTGTTTAACCTTAGAAACATGCTAAACACAGAAATGGGCTGAAACACAACCTAAACTATACCAGTTGAAATATTGCTCAAATGCAACCCTGCCCCACATACCTATCTATTTGTAGATACTTTTATTTTTAACATGCAACAATCAAAGGGTTATAACTCAAATGTGCATCTTAAAGGAAAATTGAGATAAATAAGACAATGTATGGGACACTTTTCAAACACTGTTTTGTTCCAACCACTGCTGAAGCCACATCCTGTTTAATCTTTACAGACCGTTAAAGCCAAAAAATGTCCTGTTGCCCTTTTTTAAACCCTATATAAGATGCTAGCTGACAGATAAAATTATGTTTTTTTTACACTGATGCTCATCATGAAGCTGATTGTGACTTTCATCTTCACCTGGATGTTCTTCTGCACAGGTAACACCTCTCACCTCTCACTGGATTACACAATTCAACTTCAACCTTTTAGAACAGTTACCGCTGCCTCACATTTAGTAATTCTACATTTACTTTAGGTAGTTTAAAAAATCTCACTTAAATAATGCAAAAAAACATTTGATAAGGTTTACAAATTTGACTGTAAGGTTATTGTAACTCTTAGGACTGAGATTATTATAAGTTATTTTAACTAAATCTGAAATATGAGCTCCATCATTATGCACGAGATGAACTGCAGCTCTCACAATGACAGAAATATGTAAACTCACAGCAAAAGCTGCATTATTTTTTTGTCTTGAAATCCACTGAGAACAATTGTTAGGATTGATACAGTCAGTCCACCTGTACTCTCACTGTCCTGTAATACTATCTCATCTCTCCCTGTGAGTATTTAGTGGGTAATTTGCTGACACTGCAGACAAATGTTGTAAAAGTAAAACTATAGGAAAAATAACAAACCCTGAACCAGAATAACGGAAGGATGACTGGCTTAATTATTGCTACTGCTACCCTACTGCTTCCAAAATAAGGATGTACCCAGAACCATTTGCTTCTGAAGAATTGTTTTTTGAAGAAAGATTTCTTTGTAAGAATAAGGGTTCCATTAAGAGCCAACAGCCAACAAACACTTGTTGGAAGAAATAATATTCAAATATTTACATCCAATTAACATCCTGAGCGGGCATCAAGGAAGAACACTGTATATTGTTCTCTTTAGCAGTGTATTATTTGTTTCTGATTTTAAAACAAAGATGAGAGTTGTTTGTGTTTAAAACTGAAATGAAAGAGGTTCTGTACATTTCTTTTTTATTGTTTCAGTCATGTCCTTCTTAAAACCCACTTTTACCTGCACAAAAAAACTATTCTCACCCTAATCCTATTCAGATGTGCTTTGAGCTATAAGCTACTAATATATACTCTGACCACTGCAGATGGAGCTCTTCAGTGTGTCAGTTCAGAGGACAATGAAGTGCATACCTATGGTCCTGATGAGTAGTGCAGAACAGCTGCTGTAATAGGTAATTTGCTACTAATACTATTTACTGTGAGATTCCTGAATTATTGCTGACTTAAATCTGTATATTTTTCATTCATATTCACAAATGTGCAATCCAGTGACTGGTATATGGTCATACAACCTGGGCATTAGCAGACTCAGCTGCAACACTCAGGACCTGCCTTGTAAGTAAAGTAAGAAGAAGAAGTGCAATGACTGTCAGAGAACAAGTTTGGATGCTATTTTTTGTCACGTTGCTCTGTTTCAGACCCTGATACCACAAAGAACAGTCTGCAGTGTGCAGATGCACAATGTGCAATGCTCCTCATGATACAGTGTGTAATGAGCTGGTGGACTGTGTGGGACTGGAGGACAGGTGCATCAGTGACACCGGTGAGAAATCATCATCATAGATTGGGTATCAAAATGTCTTACTGCTCCTTTAAACTTCATGTTTCTGAACTCGTTAAAATGAGTTATTACTTATTACTGTATGCTGCTAAGTGGACATATGATAACAGTGATGTTTTAAATCCACAGAGCCAAACGGCCAGAAGCTCTTTGGTTGTATCTCTAGGGACTGGTGTGGAGCTGCTTCTCAGGACTCTCCTCAGAAATTCACATTCAAGTGTTGTGAATCTAGCCTGTATAACTCAGCCTGCTCAGCCACGCTGATGGTTTTCCCTTTTCTGATCGGACTCAGTGCTTTAATCATATAACAGGACACAGCTTTCTGTTCCCAAACCCCATCACAACACATGGATATGCATAATATTAATGTAATTTTTATCCAAACTATTTCATATCAAACTTTCTCAATATGTATCCACATTATACTCTTTTAATAGCTCATGGCCTTTTGCAACTGTCTATAACATAAACTATGTTAATATGTATATTTAATTATTTTTATGGTTAGGTTTTGTTATAATTCAGTCAAATGTCAAATATCCAACCAGAATTCCATTATAGGAGCGGCTGAATATAAATATCCAATTGGAATTCAGATTCTGGAATTCGGAATTATGACAATTTGATATACAAGTGAGTACTAATTGCAAAAGAGTTTATTCTCAACTGTTTTAAATTTGTCATCCAGCACGGCCCAGCTCTATATGCATTCCATGATAATCTCATTCCTATCATACTGTATCACTTACTGGTCACAAGTTTCAGTGATCATATAAATGACATATAATTAGGCTATTAATTAGATAGAATTAATATACAGCCTGAACTTGAGCCATAGTTGAATACACAACATGAGAGCAGATTGTGAGATGACGCTGCTCCCAGACTAAACATGACTAGCCATCAGTTTCAGACTGAATGTGAATGTTGTTCTTACAGAAAGTGCATCTGCAGTTTGCCACACAGCACCACACCATGCCTCGCTGCCTGTGGTTCGGATGCTGCGGCTCATCAGCAGACTGTTATACTAGCCATCATTCCACACTAACACAGGAAGGTGGGTTGGAGTGGAGTGAGTAGTGCCTCAGCATCTGAAAAAAACACTGCTGTCTCCAAGCCCTGGTGTTTAAGAACTGCTTGATGCGCAGCGGCCCGTATTACACTGCCGTGGGGCCTTCGGAGGTGAGAGGCTATGGAGAGTAGCCTTTGTGTGGTAAGGCTGAAGAGATAGCAGGGGTGGAGGGCTGCAGGGCTGGAGGGGTGGAAGGCTGGAGGGCTGGAGGGCTGAGAACTGGCAGACGAGGTGTGGGCCGAAATATTCACTGTCCATCTGCTTTTAGAAATTTCAGCCCACATCTCTGCTACACACTGAACTTAATAAGGATCTGCATGTAGCAAAGGCCAAGAGGAGATCAAACTGTCCATCTGAGGGAGTGACTCAGGCTCTTTGTGGGATATAACACTGTAGTAAAGGAGGAAAACAAAACAACAGATCATGACATGAAATATTTCACCAAAACATATTTAGATTCTAAATCTACTAAAGCTCTACATAAAATTCCTTATATCTATATGATTTTAGTCTATTTTAATAATTTTAAAAGAAATGTAAATCTATTCAATAATATGAAGTGTCACAGTTCATTGATTTCTAGTCTACTCTAGTCTACTCTATCTCATTGTCCACAAGATTTATATAAATGGTATATTTGTTTTGTTTTGTTTTGTTTTGTTTTGTTTTGTTTTGTTTTGTTTTGTTTTGTTTTGTTTTGTTTTGTTTTACAGAAACCCACTTTTAGTCATCAAAATATCATTAAACTTTATTTGCTGATAAAATGTTATTTAAAGGAATAAAATTAGGTGTACTTTGTTTGCATTTTCTTACTCTCTTACTGAAATTGC
The DNA here is from genome assembly GCA_037367275.1 of Coranthus polyacanthus. Taxonomy (NCBI): domain Eukaryota; kingdom Metazoa; phylum Chordata; class Actinopteri; order Kurtiformes; family Apogonidae; genus Coranthus; species Coranthus polyacanthus. Next base: position 7,132 of record JAPQRN010000159.1, on the reverse strand, counting down.
TTTTAATAAATTATTTAAATATATCCTAGTCTCACTTTTTACACTGTAATAGTAACAATAGCAAAGCAACAAAGATAACAGTTTATTGAGTTTATTAGTAGCTTTTTTTCTTTACTTTCTTATTGTGAAGCATAAAACTGAATTTTTTTCACGTGTTGATCATGGAACAGACAACCATTTGTAGATGGAAAGTAGAAAAAACATTACGAATGAAATGTTCAGAGCTGGCTGAGCCTGTAATTTGATCTCACAGGGATTCATTTGGCGATTTCCTGAAAACACTACATTTGTCCAAGGGCCAGAAAAAAAGACACTGTGGGTGCTGGACTTTAAACAATAAAATAAAAGCCTAATTAGCCTGTTATTGGTGTCCGACATTAATAACCAGCCAAGCATTTTTTTTACCAGCCAAAATGTCTGCAGATGCTGCAGTAAAACAACTTGAAAATGATCACAGATGCACCTGGGGACCTGTTGTACAAGAATAGTGTGGGGTTTGCTGAAAACAATTTTTAACGATTTTTAACAGAATGTTTTAAATCTGAGAAATGAATGAAAGCGTTTTTCTTTCACCATGCATTCTGTATGTCTGGAGCAGAGGATACACACAGCAGCACACTGAGGAGAGATGCTTGAAGGCTGTCATTCTACAACTATAATGGAAGCATGCAGTTGATTGGCAGAAAATATTCATCAAATTTAGCTGGTTTTGATGCTATTAAACAATGTCCTGATTGGTGGAATAAGATTGTGGCGAGTTGTGTCAGCTAGTCACTAATAATAAGATGACAGACGATGGAATTATAGCCTGTAGAACCCACAGGTTGAATGTACATAGCGGTAAGTAAATTATTTCCGTCTCATTTGTTATAGGATTGCTACACATCCTAAATACCAGAACTCATCTTTTACTCCTAACATGTGATTCATTTATTAATCGGGCCAGCAGCTGATGATCACTGTTATAATACATTAAGTACTTTTTTCTGACAGATCTGAATACTGTTGTTATAATAAAACTAGAACTAGAACTCCACTGATCAGCTTCCAGACTGGCACATTTCCAACACTGTACTCCCTGTCACTTGTTGTTTGGATCAGTCCCCAAACAGCAAAAGTATTTTACATGTTTTAAGAGGCATTTTGAAGCGGCGTGCTCTGCTCAGTCAGCAGGCAGTGGAGTCCTGAGCAGGTTTATCATTCATCTGTGGACATGTGTTGCCCCCTGCTGATGAGATGCTGGAACATCCTGCTGCAGAGCTCTCCTGCAGACTGTCTCTCAGAGATAATGGACAGTAAATGTACTTTCTGCTGAAAATCAATGTCTGCTGTCAAGCTTCATCTGTCAGCTGGAAGGATGGAATCAGCAGAGGGAGTTCAGGGTCACACAGAACACTTGCTAGATTTTCCAAAGGGAAATTAAAGCACAGATTTGTCTCCTCTACATGTACTATATGTATCTCTATTTGGTAAAAGCTAGTATTAAAAGCCACACAAATTTTACATGTGCAAAAACACTTGTGGTTGGGTATTTATGAACCCATGTAAATTGTCATGTAAAACCTATCTTATTATAGTGAAATGGGATTATGTGTGAAATGTATAAGATTAAATGTGAAACCTATGCAAATTCTCATGGGAATTTTTGCTTCATAAGACCCAAACCCATGATGCAAACGTTTCTTACATGCCACATGCAGACAACATGGGGATTTCCATAGGCTTCACACATTACACTATGCAAATGTTCCAAAACCACAAGAATTCCCAAAAATGCAATCAAAAATGCTAACATTTTCATCTTTGGTCTGGCGCACATGGCATTAATTTCTTCTAAAAAATACCTGGATACTGAGTGATGGTCCATCCCAGATGCCTCCAAGTCCAGAGAAGTCCATGACACCTCTGGACACAGTTAAGATAAGGCTTCCTTTTGACTCAGTAAAGTTTGAACTGGTATTTGTGTAACTCTGTATTGTAGAGCTTGACAAAGGTTTGTCACAGTAACCCTGATCCATGTGGTTCTATCAGGTCTAGATGAAGGACAGTTCTTAATCCTGACCCACGTGGTTCTATCGGGTCCAGATGAAAGACGGTTCTTACTCCTGACCCACGTGGTTCTATCAGGTCTAGATGAAGGATGGTTCTTAATCCTGATCCAGGTGGTTCAATCAGGTCTAGATGAATGACGGTTCTTAATCCTGATCCACGTGGTTCTATCAGGTGTATATGAATGACGGTTCTTGATGCGGTGTCATCTGAGGGATCAGAGATCATGGTGTTCATCTTAGACTTGAACCCTTGTCCTTTACACTGAAATACATTCAGATTTCTTGAATCTTTTCATTCTGTTCTGCATCATAGAGACTGAAATACCCAAATCAAATCCAAAGATAGGAAGCTATCTTTCTTTGATTGATTGATTGATTGATTGATTGATTGATTGATTGATTGATTGATTGATTGATTGATTGAAACATTTCAATAAATTTTACACATTTGTTGTCAAACTGTCGATCCTTGGTCCATCTTTGCTCCTAAAGGACTAGATCTTTCCTGGATGCTGTTTTTGGATCAAATCATGATTATAATCACCTGTTCACATCAACTGTTTCAAATCACATTGTTATTTCATTATTTTAACTCATCATTTGTCCTAAATTGTTCCTGTTCCAACTTTTTCTTGAATGTGTTTCAGCCTGAATGTGATGAATGGATGAATATTTCCAAATTCAATTAAGTTGACCAGACAAAACATGAAGTATGTTGTCTTTATATCGTCTACAATGAAATGCAAGTCAAAGTACATTTTCATATTACTGCTTTATTTCTTAATTTTATTTTCTATACTGTTACCATTTCTTATTCGGGGTTGTAGATTAGGCAAGATAAAATCTGATAATAACAAAATTACTGTATGTATAAAAACACAGATTAATCAAATGGTAAGATTCCCAAATTTTATACAAGGTGACCGAAAATATAGTTGAGACACAATTATTATGTGGATCAGCTACATATATAAGTTTAAGACAATCCAAATTAATTTATAACTTAACCAAGAGAAGAGAATTGTGTGGTGAAAAGAAGATGGGCATTTTGGTTCTTTGTGGAGAGCCACTGCTAAGAGACTTGGAATCAGCAAAAAAGTTGTTTATTACAACCTCCAGAATAAAATGTGTTTGACTCCACTAAGATCCACAAAGGAAGGGGCAGAAAATATTGACTGAAGAGGATCTAATGATATCGACTTTGTCTGAAGTTTTTTCAAATTAAACTCCAGACCAAATATGCCAAATATGCTGACCAAATATGCTGACTTTCAATGGTTATTTTTGCTGAAAATCCAAAGGCTAAACTACCTCCCTGTAATTCTCTGATTTATAAACATCATTCACAATGACACTCTGAAGATGCTCAGTCTGTTTCCTCATCAGTCTGCTCCACTTCTCTAACCTGCTGCTGTGTTTCACACTAAAACTATTCATTAATGGTGGCATTTTTATGGGATTTATAAACTGAAATTTATCTCACAGTTTGATACATTTATAAAGTGTTTACTCCTGCTAGCTTACAGATGACAGAAGCATACCTTGCTAGTTAACACCAGCTAACATAAGATGATATTATTTTACACTGTGGAAAGGCTGGTGATGTTAGGTAGCAGGTTGACATTTTAAAATGATGTGGCTTCTGACTTGGTTCTGTATTGCCTCTTTCTTAAACTCTGGGTGGCTCCTGGTACACCTCTTTTTTGGTGCTGGCACTACATACAAAACGTGTTGACATGGACAAACTTAAAGGAAATATAGTACACATTATTATAACTCCCGTTTTTTGACTGAATGTTTAGTCCACTAACAGGTTTCTCTATCTGAAAGATCAGAATCAGAATGCCTTCACTGTCAAGCAGTACGAAGAAATTAAAAGTGCCACATCTGGACAGTGCAAATCATTCAAAAAACAGACAAATCAAACAGAACTAAACATAAAAACCAGTAAATACCAATAAATAATAATTGAGTTATAGTCCCTAAAAAATTTACAAAAAAGAAGCTCCCATACATTCTCTCGGTTATCTTTGATTTATTTTTTTTGTATACATAATATATATACGTATATATATATATATATATATATACGTATATACCCTAACCCTTACCCTTGGGCAACCCATAATCCCATCAGAGGACAGAACAACCATAAGTTCATCACAGTATTGTCCCTAGAATACTGTGACATTGGACAACTCATTTCCTGTCATGGTAAAATAATTCAATAGTTGAATGGTTGAAAATGACACTCCCCAGGCACAGAAAAAGAAAAGAAAAATGAAAAAAGAAAAATAAACAGAAAAAAGAAGAAAGTAAAGAAATTAAAGTAAAAAAATAAAAATAAAATAAAAATAGAAATAAATAATAATGATAATATTAAAATAAAATGTAAAGTAATAAAAGAAACCGAAAAAATATAAATATAGATGGAAAATACTGTAAAAATATAGAAATAATAAATAATAGGGGCAGGAGAGCAAACAGTTCATGTTCTGGATGTGTACTGTCCTCCATTATAGTTCTGACCCTTTTGAGGCGCCGTGAGTTGGAGATGTCCTCCAGAGAGGGCAGGGGAAGTTTTATGCTGTCTTTCTAACCTTTCGGAGGGCCTGCCAGTCTGCAGCGAAGCAGCCAGCATACCACAAAGTGATGCAGTATGTCAGCATGTTCTCAGTGGTGGAGTGGTAGGTCACCAGCAGATTATCCTTCAGTTTGTTTTGTTTGTATTATATAAGCTAATAAAACAAGTTCACTCACTCATGCCCCAGTGCAAGGCCATAGCCATAGAGTTAACACTGAGGGGACCAAATCCATCAGGGGATCTTGTGGGGGACCTCAGAAAAAATAAAAACATTGGACAACTCATTTCCTGTCATGGTAAAATAATTCAATAGTTGAATGGTTGAAAATGGCACTCCCCAGGCACAGCCAGTAATCAGGTGCTGGTTAGTTGCAGGGTAACAAAAATGAAAATTGAAATAAACCATTACACACTGAGGTGACTTGACTTTAATCAGTGTGAACAATACATTTTACCTCTGGCTTCTTCAGGTTTACTCAGTAGTTTTCACACAATTTCTATTACCAGTCCCTAAAGTCTGTCCCTGTCCCACGCAGACTTGCGTGCCTTCAGTTCAACATAGCTGTAGATGACTGTGATGGAATCATTGGTAATGGGTGCTAGTTTCTCATAGTCAGATGTGTAGCAGCTGGTTGCATGTTGTCTCAGGTAGACATACAGCTAGTCATCTGTCAGGATTGATTGGTCCAAATACTGTCGACAGGTAAAAAAAATCACCTTATATGGATACTTTTCTACAAACAGCTTTCAAATGTAGCCTTCATGTCAGTGGATGCCCTGCATTTCATGTGAACATTTTGAAGGGCAACTATTTCCTTCTGCACTGCAGTTGTGACCACAAGAAAAAAATGACCTCGCAAAATCACTGGAGAAACGTACCTCTGCTCAGCAGCAACTCAACTTTTTTGTTGAGCAGTTTTTCTTCACTTGAACCAAGGGTCTAAGGACAGAGGATGTTGTACAATGTGCACACTGTAAAGCCCTTTGAGGCAAATCTTTGATTTGTGATATTGGGCTATGTAAATAAAATGAAATTGAATTGAATTGACATAAAACAGCCCCCTCTCTCAGTTCCCTTCTGTGCAGAGCGACACTGACTTGGCATATAGGACATATACTGGCAAACTTTCATTCTATGTGAAAATAAATATTCTGTTTCTTATTCACTCAGGTTGTCATTACTGCTTGTGATACCTTCACTGAAAATAACTACAACAAAGCCAGGACAGCAACATGAGTTAATCCTGCTAATAGTGTGGCTCTGTTACCATTTTAGTGGTTTCTGCACGTTCAAAGTGGCTCACAACCTGACTGACATAATGTCTACAGTTAACCAGCAGGTGGCAACATGTGACCACACTATGTAATACAACCAGTGAAGGCTTGGCATCCACACAATAACATGCAGTGGAAGCTGTATTAAGTTTAGTTAATTAAAAAAATAGGTTTAATTGAAAAACTAAAAGTTGAAACAGACACTTTAAGTGTTGGAAAAGTTTTTTCAGTTAAAATATCAATTTGATTCAATTCTGAAAATATTTTTTTTTTTTCTGTTTTTATTTGAGGTGTTATTTCTTTCAACGGCAAATTTTATTTTTTCAGTTTCAAATTGTATTTTTCAGTTTTCAGACTTATGGCCCTGATCTGGCGCAGGGGGGCGTGACTTCATGCTGCCTTCATGGGAGATGGGAATTGGTATTTGTGCAACTCAGAATACTCTGTAGAATTAATCTATATCCCATATTTAGTTTATTGGTGTGCTAAGAATGGATCACAGGGAGAAACCAGCACTTATCAGGTCTTTTTTCATTTCCCCCAGGACAACTGACAAAGCAGTAATTTGTGACACTTAGTTCTGTAGACCATATTGTGAACTAAAGGTGGCAAAAGTCCACACCTTAGGTCATCCAGTAGAAGTAAACTTGTGTAAAAAACAAATGGTAAAAATAGAAGTACTGATTCTTTACTGCAGTAAAAGTGAAACAGTCCAGGCTCTGAAATGTCCTCAAAGTATAAAAATCAAAAGTAGGCCTTTGAAGGACAGAAATCGAAACATTATAACACCTTTTCTCCATGGTCCAGTCTTGATTTACTCTGTTTAATCCTATGTTTTTACATCATTTTCATCTTCTGTGTTGGTTTCATCTCATTTCATCTTTTATGTCGTTTTCATCTTGTTACATCTTTGACTTCATGTCACACTTTTGTTACATTTGTCATTTGTGATATGCACCATTGCATATCACAAATGACATGCAACAGTGTTATGTTTGTGTTATTGTTTCGTCCATTTAGGTTGAGATCAGTCTTGATGATGTGAAGGTGTGCAATTATGCAAAATAAAATAATGGATGATTCCCCTCATATGTATTGAAACTAAAGTAACAAACCTGTTTTGAAACTGTAAGGAGTAGTACAGAGAAGGAAAATCATATTTTTAGGCTCACTCCGATTACATAATTCATGCAATAAAGAACTTATACTTTTATGATCAAAC
>JAPQRN010000158.1:0-19892 GCA_037367275.1 Coranthus polyacanthus | reverse complement strand
TCTATCTGTCTGTCTGTCTGTCTCTATCTGTCTGTCTGTCTGTCTGTCTATCTGTCTGTCTGTCTGTCTCTCTCTGTCTGTCTGTCTGTCTGTCTGTCTGTCTGTCTGTCTCTATCTGTCTGTCTGTCTATCACACTGTAAACGCAGTCTGATAGGAAAGGAAGTCTCGCGTTGATTGACTTCCTGTTAAACGTGACCAAGCCACGTTCGCGATTCCAGCGGAAAACAGAGAACGGCGGCGAAACCGTAAACATCCGCGCAACCTGACGTCTCCTGTCGACGCACACACACAAGCAGGAAGAAAGGTGTTGTTTTCCCGTCGTCCGCCCACTCTGCTGTCGCAGGTAAAGGAGGAGGAGGAGGAGGGCGGCGACGTGTCCGAACAACGCTGGGAATGTGAGCGTGTGGAGACGAACTTTGTCCCTCGTTGAGCTGGAGCACTTTTCAAAACCGACTGTCCGTCGCATTCAGTGACTACAATATACTGGCAGCGCACAGACATAGAGAAGAAGTGAAGTGTGTAAGAAGACGAGGTGAGTCTATGAAACACACCGTACACTGTACACGTTTCTCGTTTTTATTTCCTTCTCCTTCTTTGAAAGCTATACAGTTAAACGACTGGTAATATAAAACCGCTTAAATGATGACCCCTTTTTTTTTAAAGTAAGTCAAAATGAACTTTCTAACTTTTTTTCAAGTTCGTCACTCGTTCAGCCTGTAGCCTCCATTAAACAACAGCAAATACACCTGCAGCTGTTTTAGTACTGGTATTATTAATTGTATGTGCTAAATGTGCGACTATGTACCTGAGACTTGAATGGACTAACAAAACAGGAGGTTTGAATAAACCAATTTCTCCTTCACAGGATTGTAATGCAGTTTATTACATAGACCAAATGATTTAATAAGACAATAGTTGGACATGGGTATCAATATTTGCTGATATCAAATGTAACATTGTCTTACCCTGTCAGCTGTGCTGCTGGTCTTGGCCAGGACGCTTTTGAAAAGGGGATTTCCTGGTCAAACAAAGGTTAAAAACAATATACATATACATATATATACATATATATATCGGTATCAGGTATGAGATGTCATTTCACAGATGGCAGTGGCCGATATTTATCTGTTGTGTTATATTAAAGGTTTTTTTTATTTTTTATGAGTTTGTGCGATTGAATTTGTGCTCAGTCAAAGATAATGTAATGATGGACCAAAGGTTTTTAAAACAGTTAAGTTAAAAACTGGGGATAAATGGCAACAAAAACAAATAAACAAACTGTCGGCCAAATTGGCATTTTAAATATGGGTGTCAGTCATAGTCAGAATCGATTTCTAAATATGACCATTACTGTCGTTACATTTCCATAGAGTTTCCTAAAATCTTTCATCGTTCTTTCAGTAAAGACGTCACTGCCGCTCAGAGAAAGTGGCTTCTGAGTGTGAACTGAGGATGTCTGGAAAAAAAAAGACAAATACAAAATTCTTATGCACGTCTGATCTTATTCTGCTTGCAGCCATTCCACCATGGAAACACAAACAGAAACACAAAGGCCCAATAACAATGGCCAGCTGATTTCTGTGCCTCACAAAGACACGATCCGTCTGCTGGAGGTGTACGTCAAGCGTAGCCTCAGCGTGAACGATGGCTCCACGGAGATTAAGAAGGCTGGGAAGAAAGAGAAATGGGTGACAATGCCAAAAAGACACAGACGACACTCCAGTGACCCTTCCATTCACCTAACAGAAGGACTAAATGACGAGGCAATTGAAACATTTGCCGTGGTCGACCCTCCGGCAGATCAGCCCGAGACGCTTCCTGAAGAGAAGGAGAAAGGGAAAGGGAAAGGGAAGCCGAGCAAAAAACCAAAGAAGAAAAAAAAGCCCTCATTGTGGAAAAGTTTTTTGAGTTTTTTCTCGCCCAAAGATAGCGAGGACAAAGATGAAGAGCAGGACAGTCCGTCGGAGACACCAGAGGCCTGTCAAGACGAGGAGGCCTCTGACTCTCCTGCCAACTGCCTGCCTACAGCTGCAGTCACTGACCAGAGGACAAAGTCTGTGAAAAGACGATCCATCAGAAGACGACTCTCCAAAAGGCGCCTGTCTTTCATAAAACCAAACAAGCCTGGTAAAGATCTCAACTCAGCTGACATCACTGGAGTTGAAGGTAAGCAGACCTCATTGAAAACCATGTCTAATATCGGAAATGATGCTCCATGGAGTCGGTTTAATGTAGTCAGAATTTAGAACTTACATTTACTAATATCTGCATTTTGCTTTGCAGCTGTGGTGAGCGTTGAACCAACGTACTCCTACTATGAAAAAGTGACTGAGGAACTGGAAAAAATTGTCCACGAGGTCAAAGAAAAAGAGGAAGTTAAGCCTCTCACAGATGGTAAGAACCTGTTTTTCTGTACATTTATCAAAGCATTGTTGAAGTGTGAAAGTGTGCACGATGGGGCAATATTATAGTGTCTTAAAATAGCGGTTTGTAGCAACTTGGGCCAAAGGAAGCAAAGAATTCAATGAAATGCATACCCGACAGCTCAGAAGATGTACAGTATTTTTATTCCAAAAGTAATATATGAAAGTAGTTTTGAGGTTGTGACGTTAACTGTACAGTCCATCATCATTCTGTCATTTCTCTTGGATGTGCATTATTCCACTTAAAAGTCACATTATATGCGTCCACGTTTAATCACTCTAAGTGCATTGTTAAAGTCAGAACTGGGCGATACAACTGTAACGAAAATGATTGTGTATGCCGGCTTTCAGAACATTAAATCAAAATAAAGAAAATGAACAAAATAAGCACAACAACAAAACAACAAAAACGGAATCAGAGACGACAGGTGTGTCTTTTTTTCTTGATGCATCTCATTATGTCTTTTGTGTCATTTTAACATTGTTTCCGTCTTGGTGCCTATTTTACGTTGTTTTCGACTACTAATAGTTTAAAACTGTAAATGACCGTCTGGCTGACATTTATTGTGAATATTATCGACTGATTTGAACATTTTTATCATGATAGCGTCGCCCAGCCTAGTTAAAATATATTCTCGTATAATGACAAATCCGCTACATTTGCTCAGCACCTTGGTTATGCTTCTCTTTTTGCTTTGCCTCAGAGGAAGTAATCGACCGGATCATCGCTTTGACAAAGGAGCAGGGGGATGCCATTGACGACAAGGTTCGTGCTCACAGATGGTTAACCGTGAATGAAACTGTATTGCATGATTTGTGGTTATTTATAGACTGAATATGATGTTTTTATTGCTTCTAACAGGATCGTTATTCTATATTATCTTATCATGCATTTAGTTAATTATTAAGGCATTAATGACCTTTAAATCCAGATTATATCTGAAGCTATTTTTGTCAGACAAGTTTGTCGCAACAGCTGCAACAAAAAGCAAAAGCATCCCAGTGAATATTGGAGGGTTATAAAGTCAAGATAGTCAAAGTACAAACTCCTCATCACCTCATTTAAAGTGAAAATACTTTGGATGTTTATGGTGCAGCACCTTTTCTGCAACCATCCCTATTTGTCTCCGCATGAGTTAAATATTTTCTGTTTCCCAGAGAGCGTTTCAACATTCCCCAGAGACGGGGAGTGCCGTATAAAAATGTAGAATGAGCAAGGGAGTGTAAGGCTTCCAGAGCATGCAGATTCATGTATTCTACCATTGAAAACAGCTCATCATGTGACATCTAGTTTTGTGGTCAGTAAGACCTACTTTTTTCACATCAACCAGCACTTGTTCAGTTGATTGAAAGACCAGTACAAAAGTGGATTTTACTAATAAATGTATTTTCACGCTGGTTCCTTCATTGAATGCTGAGAAGTAGGTCAGCGTATACTGAAGTTACTGACAGTTTCTCTTTTCTTTATCTCCTCCAGCTAAGAGATAATCCCACCTTGAGCAACTTCTTCCAGCGGATGACGTACGCTTCTTTCCAGAAGTTGGCTGATGCCTGTTTAAAAGAAGAGGCGACACCGACCCAGAATCCTCCCACGGTCCTACCAACAGCGCCCGAGCTGGTCAATCTGGCCTTTACCCTGGACTTTACAGCCAGAGTAGCTGGGCTCTCTAGACAGAATATAGGACACATTACTGGCCTTGGGAACCGTTATCTACAGGACCGATTTGAATACAAACAGGTAAGAATCGGAGCAATTAAAAATGTAAGAACAGAAGAGGAGACTAAACGTGTCCAGTACACAGCTTTAGAACTCTCTGCTATTGTTCAAAGCAGGAGTTTTTGATCCATTCAATTGAGAGTTTAATTGTCGATTAATCTGTCAGTTATTTTCTCAGTTAATCGTTTAGTTGTTTGGTCAATGTCAGAAAATTCCCAAAACCCGAGATGGTGTCCTCAAACTTACCGTCATACTGTAGAGGAGGAAATACACCAGAAATACTCAAATTTAAGAAGCTAGAATCAGTGAGTTTTCTTTCTTTCCCTAAAAAGTTACTTGAACTAATTATCAAACTCAAATAGGTTATCAAAATAGTTGGATTCACTTCACAATTGACAACTATTTGATTAATTGTTGCAGCTTTAATTCAAACAATTTTAATAGAAATGTAACTGCTCTTTGTCTTAATTTTTGCTATATGTTGTTCCTGCCTTACATGAACTGTCACAAGCACATCACGAGGTTTGGTTTAAGACTGTTGTTGTCTTGTACAGGCATGTACAGATCATCCATGGTCAGACAGCGATGACTGAAGTGCAGCCATGCAAAATGAAACCACTGCTGCAAGTGAAAGCTTCACTCTCCAACTTTTCTCAGATGCAGAATGTGTCGCAAGCACCAGTTCCGCCTTTATAAAACACCATTTTTAAAGGGCAACCTTGCACATTTTTTTAAAGTGTGAAACTGCTGCAGAATGTTGTCATTTGCATTGGATTTTTACTGTTGTGCTAAAGAATACTTGTATATGTACGTTATGTATAACTGCGCTGCAGCAGGGTGTTTGATGAGAAACCAGTCCGATGGTTTTGATAGAGTTGAATGTTTAGAATGTGAAACGTTGACTGACGTCAAATTGACTGCATCGTCTGGAAGATGTTAAAAATCTTGCATGTAGTGTTAATGCAGGATCACAAATCCCGCAGCTGGTTCTGGCACCAAAAATGTGATGTTTTTCAAATCCACTCGTCTAAAACACACTGCTCACTGATTTGTAATAACACAAAGGGTAATGCAATAACAATGTTTAGATATCTCTGTGCAATGTTTCTTTTTTTCTTTTTTTTACTTTTCTAGCATTTAGAAATAAGCAAAAACTTATTTAATAGAAACTCAACGAAAATGTGATGCAAATGATGTTTGTTGATATGAGTGCTGGCATTCATGTAACATCTTCAAATAAATATATTTAATTTAATTCCGAAACTTGTGTTTTTTTCTTGTCATGAAACCATAAACCAGTCGAGCATATTCTACATCTCGCAGTACAACTTAAATTTGGGTTGTGCAAAATCACGCCGCACTATTCAGGAGACTTACATGGTCACATTGCTGGGAGAATGAACAAGACTTAAACTTTTCCACACCTTTGTCTCAGTAAAAACATGGTTCATTGTAGGCACAACCTGCACCACGGGAACATTTAGGGGGTTTTTGCAGTAGCTGAAATAAAACAACCACACGCACAAAATGGATGGGTGAGTTGAAAACAACTTTGCAATGTAATTAAACATTTGTAGAAATGCAAAATGAAAGTATTTAAATCCATAAGATTCCCATCTGACAGGCTGTTGTAATTATGATGCAGTGTGACAGTCTGTCAGGGAGATTGCTGAACCGTGCGGTGATGGGTTTCACCTGCGGAGCAGCTTCCATTGCAGGAGGGAGACATTTCATGCAAAACCACTGACTGTCTTAATATCCTGCCTGAACTAATGGGCTCATAAGGGATTTGTGTGCATTCAGTGCAATGCCACGCAACACATACACGAGAGAGAAGACGACGACGGAGGCAGACGAGGAACAAAAACAACTAAAAAGTTAAGAGGAAAACAGGCTGGACCACTCCTGACTCACTGCCATGTGACGTGAAGCACGCGTCTCCTGCTGTAATAAGGTGTTCGGATGTTAAGAAGAGAGTAGTTTTCTGTTTGATTCACTTTGTTTTCCTCGAATGACTCAGGTGACTTATGAGGCAATAGAAAAACACAACGTGCGAGGAAGCAGGCAGTGGAAAAATGAATACCAATCACCTTTCTTTCAATTATTGCTAAACACTGTTGACAGGTTCGCTGAGCACATGAGCCGACGTTCAACCACAGACGAATAATAATGATAAAAGACGCACTGTGATATGAACAGTGACTCACGCCTCGGTTAAACATTTCTGAGCTGCAGCTGTGACAGGTCGTCGTGACTACCTCACACTTGTCGAAGACTTGTTTTTGTCACAGCGGCCGGGAAAGCCCAGGCGTCCTTAACAACACCGACAGCTTCACCCTGATTCTCACGCGAAGCCGCTGGTGATCACTCGAACATGGGCTTGACTTTGTGGTTGTTGAAGGACATCACCGTCTACTTGACCTCTTCTACCTGCTGAGGCGAAAACCACTTCACGTCGCCACAGCCCGTCGGTCACCTCGAGGAAAAATGTTGTAGGGAAGTCGGTCTGCAGCTACAAGTAATGTTAAATCACCAAACCGTCTGACTACATTTGTGGATTGCATTAATATTCAGAGCGGAAATTAATTTATTGATAGAAAAATAAGGATTTTGTGCAATAAATTAAAATTAAAGCCTTGCCAATGAAATGCTTGCGCAAAGACATCGTCACCCAGGTCTTCACACAGCAGAAAAGTTCATGGAAATGATTGGGATGCTTCTTTTTTTTTTTTTCCTTCTTCTCAATAATAAGCCATGACAGTGAAATACACCTGCGCTCTTCCCACTGTGACAAAATGTCTTCTGTTAAAAGACGTTTTGTGTTTTAAATGATGTCCGTTTTGACGATGGTGCACATGACGCGCGACAGCAGCTTCCGGTGCTGTTTTGTTGAGTTTCTGTGGATTGTATTGTTTACAGTGGGATTATACCTTCTTCTTTCAAGCCTGTGTATTATGTGGTTCCAGTTTCATGGGCAGCAGCAGGACAGACTAACCACATGCTGGGTCTGGATTGCCTAATCATGACGGTTGCCCAGTCTAGACTATTTTTAGTGGTCAGCAAAGTAGCTTTCAACATCTAACCCTGAAAGCAAGACAAGTTATTTCTGGAACGCTTATAAGGTAATGTCTTTGGGAATAATTAACTTTGTACGGTCATAATTTTTTAAAAGCTTTCCTAAACCCATTAAAGGACAAAAGGCAGCATGTTGTGTAAACCTTTTACATTTTTATTGCTTTTTAAACGCAGAGAAGGGAGATCAATCAAAGAGTCCAAAGCCCATATCTTCGTCTGACTCTTCTGATTCCTCTTTCTTCTCTTCCTTTTTCTCTTCCGCTGGAAATCACAGAGAAGATGACAATCAATACATACATTAAAGCTACTTTTTAAGCCTACACATTGTAACAGATTTCATAATATTGACATATAATGTAAAGTATAATATAGTAAAACACGTAGCTATTAGCGATTTCAAGAGTATCTACCAACATCTGAAAATAATAGTTTAGGCTAAGAATGAGTATTGTACTCACCAGCAGCAGGCGCAGCCCCAGCTCCAGCAGCAGCAGCACCGGCAGCAGCGGCAGGAGCTGCCACAGCACCACCTGCTGGTACGGAGGCCAACTTCGAGAGGCCTGTGGGGGAGAAAAAAAAAAAAATGTATACACAATTTTTAGCCAACTTTGCACATTAGTTCCAATATTGTGTGTATTATCTGAGGCATTTACCTGAGTTCATGACTTCATTGATGTCTTTTCCGTTCAGCTCACTAATGACCTACAGCAAAACATGAAATTTAACTAAGACGTATAGCATCTTCAGTTAAATACACACACGGAAAAAACGCCACTGGCATAATGTTATTTAATTAATGGTGAACCTTGTTTAAGCGTTCGTCATCGGCCTCAATTCCCACGCTGCCCAAGATGGCCTTGATGTCCTTTGCAGAGGGGCTGGTGTTTCCACCCAGAGCAGCCAGGAGGTAAGCGGCCACGTAACGCATTCTGTGCAGACAGGAGAAAAGACAGCAGAGCGTTAATGTTGTGTTTTCTTTTTAACTCTTACATTGCTTATTTTATTATCAAATGAAAGATACACTCAGAAAGTCACTTTAAAAAAAATTTATGAAGAACTACGAAATAGTGCAAATAATCATTATTTACCTGCTAATTCATTAATCTGTTTATAAAAGGTACAATGGGATGGTACAGCTGCAAAGTGGTTAAAGTGTTTACTGTGAAGAGGCTCCCTGGTTTGACTCCTGGCTTTAAAACCTTTGATAGTATCATTTTCAAAGCTTACAGGAGTGGCAGTTATACTATAAAATACTGCATTGTTTTTCATACTTTAAACTGTTTATAAGGCCCTCGGATGTCATGCTGCTGCGGCATTGTTAATATACAAGTCTCACATACGGCTTCAGTTCATTTAATCACCACTAGGCGGCCAATGTGCAACATTTACCACATTTCGTCGGCCTAACTTCTATTAATCGCCAGGGAAAACAGGGACAACGCGGTGTGTGCATACGCCATCGCCACTTAAAACACAGAAGGCCGGGCATTAATGCTCGAATACCTCTAAACCTCTCAATATTGCAATTGTCTTAAAGTAAGCCGAAGGAGCCCTGCCCCAGGAAGCTAACGTTAGCCTAACGCTAGCTGTCAGTAACGTTTACATTTGATGAAATTAAGTCGTAACTACACAACATGAGAGTAGCGACATGCAAGTCTTGTTGCACAGCCTGTACTTCACCGAGGTGTGCTTCAGTAACGACCATTAACGAACCGTGTTAAATCACAGATTTAGGATAAATATAGATGGAGCTAACAGAGACAGCATGGCGCTAAGTGTTTTTGAGTCTGTCCTCCATTTGTGACAAACACGAGCTTAGCTTTCATGTAGCAGCGGCACAAATAACACTATTAAAAGGGCCCGTCAAATGCTCGTCGCATTTAAACACAATTAAAGACTCAATAATGGACACAAACACTTTAATTGGTATGAATATTGACTTACTTTAAGTCTAAACAGACACGAAACGTCGGTCACGCTAGGAGATGTAGAAGAGGAAGGGGGCGTAACCGGAAGCGTACAACACATGTCAGAGCTGATTTCATTGGTCAGTTTGGATGACAGTCATTACGTCGCATTTGCCGGTCTGTGTTCACCTAATGCAAGTTTTTCATCATGTTCTTCTTGAATTGTATTGTTTTTTAAATGATTATTGATGCAGCCTTCGCCTTGTGTGTCTTAAAGTTTTTTTTTTTCACTTCAGTCTCTATTACAATCCCATATGAGGACTTTGGTTGCAGCACAACAGCCAGTGAGATAGACATCCAAGAAACAGAAACAACACACGACATAATGCAATTCCGCTCCTATTTTGGCTTTTCAGGGTGACATAGGCTGGATTCCTGGATCAATGATGTGAAAGTGTGAGTCAATAAGAAACTTTTGTTTGGAGTAAATAACACAATTCCCCCTGGACAGAGGTTCATGCTGTTTTTAAGGAAGCAGACTTACAGTACATGTGCAGAAATAATTTACCTTGCAGCATGAACGCAGTTAGAGGAACGTTACTCCCTAGTTTTGAAGAAAAATGGTCAAAACATATTTTGTTAAAACCTACCTTTTGACCTTAAGTCACAGCAAATTATCGAGGAGGTCCTTAATTTCACAGCTGACATTCCAATAGGACACCAGATTGTGTGAATTATGTGAATCAGAGGCCGTTGAGACAGAATAACATTTACTTTTGTGTTGTACACATTATGACAAGTTCAGAATATCTATGAAATGTCTGTTCAAAATCCAGAAGTGTTTTAGTCCACTGATGATGATTGGGATGGTTGTTTAATGTCTACAAGTTGTCTCCCTTTGTTTCTAAGGCTTGGAGAAAAACGTCAGGAGGGTTTGTTTGTTCAGTATTAATTATAATTTGTCTGCGTACTCCGGCTCTGGTTTCTTTTACTTATTAATAGTGTCGTGAAAGGCCATTATGGGCTGAGCATTTTATGTGCATGACACAATGCTGAAATCAAATCAAAAAATCATTATTTCCAAAGAGACCCAACGACCGTCTGCAGACTTCAAGAAATGCCTGTTGTTATTCTTGCTTGTGCAGTCATTTGTATTTTCTATTGTATATAAAATATATAACAGGAGGCGGCCTCAAGTTGAGCCTTTTTCACTTTTATTGTCAAAACTAAAGTGGTAAAATAATCTGGTATATTTTAAATTTAAAGTTTTTTTTTTCCATGTTAAATGTTGAATTAAACTTGCTCCTTTCAATTCAACACAATGTGTTGACTGGAATATAAAAAAATACACATGTATTACAAGAACCTGCATGGAACATAGGAGAGCAGAACAGTCATTTGCATAAATTATTTTATTTCAGCGAATTCACAGTCTAAAATCATTTTCAGTAACCGTTTTTATACATAAAGTCTTGTTAAGATGCAAATATGGGCATTTGTGATCTAAAACATTGTAGAAAAGAACAAAAGAGTATGACAGTAAAAGACAGTGAAAATGCACACTGTAATGTTGAGCAAACTGCTACATTATCAAACTACAATTCAAGCAACTCCTCCTGTCGGTCCTGGGTGAAGAGCCAGTCGAACAAAAAGGCAGCTGAATCTCTCACAGACTCTGCAATCTTATTCACATTTGTCACATACCACGTCTTATAACAGCATTCTCCAATCAGTATAAATAAAAAAATGATTAAGAAGCCAAGAAAAAAGCGGTCCAGATAATAGCCTGCCTTCTCCCTGAAGGTCCACTGTTCCCAAGGTAGTGCACGCCGGGCTTCGCTGTATTTACTAGCGTATATCAACATGCCATCCAGGTCGTCCTCAGGTGCCTCCAGGTCAGGGCCAACTTCTTCTCCATCTGCATCAGCCATTTTATAGTGTTGTGACGCTGAAACTTAAAATCCTTCAGCTGTCTGAGGATGTTAAATGAAGAAAGTATTAGACTTGAGAGACTTCAGTATAAAAACCTTCACAAATCTTCACAGCAGCCGTAAAATTAGTATCACTGTCATACCTCAAAGCTGATTAGTCTTTTGGATGGGATGAAGATGAAATGCAAAAGTAGCGTTTCGTCTCCACATCTACACCATGCTTGCTTCCTCAAGAATCTGGTAGGCCGCTGTCGCCGGGAGTGTGGTGCAAGGGCAATAAATGCCACATTGGTTATGCGGCACCTACCTCACTAAGACCTAGGCTGCGGATTAGACCGTACTTAGTTTCAAATCCCTCAACAAGGATGAAGGTGACAGATGGTAGAATGCGTATTGGTGTGGTTGTGAGGGGAAGATAGATAGAGATGAAGACATTTAAGGCAGCAGAATGTTTTAATGAAACTAAACAAACCTTCAAGTCTCTGATGGTCAGAATACCTGAGAGAAACTCACGCACAGTGCTGTAAGCAAAGTGTGTTAAACATATCAGGAAAAAAATATATATAGCATACGTGTTCGAAAACCAGGTTACAGGCTACTGTTTCTGTGGCGTTAAATACTGTATGTGGAGGCAGTGAGACATGAAGTGGAACCAGGCAGAAGAAGTGATGACAAAGCAGGGGGCTTTAGTAGAGTTGGAATAAATCACCTCAGCCTTAATGTTCTGTGGGTAATTTATCCAAGTGCTTCACTGCCTTTTCAACATCCTGCCACAGAAATATGGCTTAAACTAGCTGAATGAGCTACAATTTCTAATAAATACTAATGACGGCATTTCCTTGGCATTGGCATTGGAGTTTTGTTTCGTTTGGTTTAGTGATTTTTATTGTTAAATTGCATTCCAGGCACAGCCTTTCTCGCTTGGTTCTCTCCCACTCTGTTTATTAAATGGGTTTTCTTGAAACATCAAACTATTCAATATTGATCTTATGCCATCATTTCTCAGAGTGCATTGCTTTGGTTCGAGTGATTACACAAGACCCAGATGTATGCATTTGCACATTTTTCTGTGCTAAATGTAGGCTTTTTTGGTCATTTAAAGTGCATTGTCGTGTCAGAATATGTGTATTGACATGAAGATGAACACGCTTATTTTCAGAACATTTTTACAATTCAATATGAATCAATTAAGAAAGCAATTAATGAAAACAAAATAATGGAAACCAGTGGATTATTTTCTTTTACCCTGATTGCATGCATATTTTCTTAAGACCTGAAGGTGTCAAGAGAACATGAATGAGTAGGAAATGAACATGTCCCATGATTAAATTAAGTGCTTTGTGTCCATTGTTGAACTGATAATCCAGATATCATATAATCCCGTTAGTGTCATCGTTGCTCCGTGCATTTATTTTAGTGTAAGCCACAGTGCAGTCATTATTACAGATCCACTTTTTCTGTCGGTATGCTGGCAGTACAGGGTGTGGGTTCTGTGGATTTACATAACATGCATCGGTGAGTGATCTGAATTAGCGTGACTCGGAACCGCTTTATCCTGAATGCATAAACCAGTGGGTTGAGTGCTGAGTTCACATGAGACATGAAAATGCCTACATAGAGGGCAAACTTAGGTATCTTACAGTCTGGGCAGAAGAAGGTGATGCAGTTCATGATGTGTATTGGCAGCCAGCACACAGCAAAGAGGAAGACCACCAAGGCTAGAGATTTGGCCAGCTTCAGCTCCTTTTGATAATACCTGTCTCCATCACAAGTGGCTTCAGCGCGCCGGTTCAGCTGCCGTCTGATCACCCTAAAGATCTCAGCATACAGAGAAATCATTATGGTGAGTGGTACCACCACCCAGCCAAAGAAATTGAAGTACACCATGTAGTCCATCCTCATGACAGTTGTGAATTCGCAGACGATGTCACTCGAGCTGCTGACGTTTCCTTGGGCATCGCGGTTATTCCAGCCAAACATTGGAACCAACCCAGTAAGAAAGGCGAGGAGCCAGCACAGACAAACTGCAACCCTTGCCCTCCTCTGGGTCACTACGGTAGTGTACCTGAGTGTGGGTAACAGAAAAGAAATTAAGAGCTTTTACAATTACCCGAACTACATACAAATATATATGCATACAAATTGTATTTCTTTGAGCAAACACCAGTCCTTAGATTCTATTCAAGTGGCTGCTTTTCAGATCAGGCTCTGATAAACAAAAAGTCAGATGGGTGACTGCCAAAATCCCTTAACAAACGATGCCTGAGTCAGTTGTTTAGGCAGACAGAGACATTTTGATTAGCTTAAAAGCCTTTGATGCACAGGGAATTGATTTGCATTTAACCAAGCCACAATAAATGGCACCACGTCAGACTTCAACTTTGGGAACCACCTCCTCTTGATGGTTCCCAGTCCATCAGACAGGTCCACCTGAACCTGTCTGATGATAAAAGCAAGTTAGACATTATTGTCACCATTACCACAAATTCTATTCCTATAATATTTCTTTCTTACAGCCTTTGCTTGTTAGAGGCAAGTCCCTAGTCAATATCAAAGAAATACTAATGTCTATCAGTTCAGTCTTGGTGAAATTGTCTTCTTGACATGCTTCCTATTGCTCTGAGTTATGAATATTTTATTGTTCTTACTGTAAACAATCGATTATTGATAGACTACAGACTACTGCAATACGTTTCCTTCCATCAAAGTGAAATCAATTAGATTTATAACACAAGTACTTATGGGGAATCTTGACTCGCAGATATCGGTCAATGGCGATAGCCAGCAGAGAAAGGATGGAGCTCTGTGTGATGATCAGGAGCAGGCAGGAGAGGAAGAGGCAAGTGTAGAACTGGGTGCTAAATCCAAGACTGATGATGATTGCAAGAGGGATGACCAAAAGCCCCACAGCGATGTCAGCCACTGCCAGAGACACAATGAAGCAGAAGGTGGTGTTGCGGAGAGCTCGGTTCACACAAACCACCAGCACCACCAGAACATTTCCCAGTACAGAGGCCAGGGCAATAGCAGTCTCAATGGAGATGTACAGCATGTCCACATGCTCCCGAGGCTTGATACCAGGAGACGAAGACATCTTCACTTCTGAACTTCTGCTTATGTTAGAGTAAAATGTAAAAAATGTAAAAAAAAAACAAAACAAAAGAAACAAACAAAAAAAAAGATAAAAATGTAGCAGAAAAAAGGCTGAAACTTGCCTCCTCTTTGAGTTTGCTTCAGCTTTTAATCATCTTCCATTTGGCATGTTCTTCAGCTCGAAGAATTGTATCTTATCTCTTTTCCACATTCAGTGGCCGTTGCATGATGAAGTGTATTGAATGATAAATCTCCAGCATCTCGTCTAAGCTCTGGACGAAACTGGGCAACAGTGCATCACTACATTTCTACATCGTTTTACTCTCCCTCTCTAGTTACCACACTCTCTCTCTAGTCTGCAAACGGAGTCATAAAAATCAAGGGGAGGGACTTGATTTCTGCAGCAACCTGCAGCAAATTTGCTTGTGTGCCTGTGGTCTTTCAGAGGAACTGTTATCTGTATGTAATCAGTGGCAAGATGCCTTTTGATAATGGTGTTAATCTTACATACTCTGAATTTATGAAGGAACGTGTTTGGACTTAAGCGTCTGATATTGTAATGCCAAAGATTTGTTTGAGAAGTGCATAGAGTATCTTTGTCACGGTTCTTTGATACTAGTATATTAAAAAGAATTCTTTTTTTAAAAAATCCTCGTGGTCATTTATGATCAGATGTTTTTATACCCCATATATCATGATTGGCCTTTTAGTCAACCAATCCATTTTGTATTATCTAACATTAATGTATTAGTGTCCTCATAGTGATGCAAACTAATGATCATACTGGATGGTTTCTTTTAGCCAATGTAATGTGAGGTGATTATTATTAAGAACCATCTTCAGTGTGACGGGAACCTTTTCGATTGCCTAACCTATGGACGTTCCTCTTCCACTTTATTGGAGTTACATAATGGCAGACTTATTGTAAGTGTGCTCCTATAAGTCCCCCTTTCATCTTAAAATAAGAAAGAGAACTTTTTAGCACAGCGTTTTAAGTCTTTTAATTAGAACTGGATCCATCTCATTAAAAAAAATCCATTCCTTTGCCATCTTTGAGAAGCCATGGCACTGTGTACATGCGAGCGATATGGACACCGTTTACGTCTAATCTTCATATTACTTCAGCTCTGCAGGGTAAGCAGGAGCTATAGGCAGTGGATCCAAAAGTTCAATCAACTTAATTTAATTGTCTGTCTGGAGTTGGAGAAAAAAAAAAAAGTTTGGAGATAAAAAAAAAAAGTTTGGCAGCAAGTATCACTGAGCAAGCAAATCACTGAGATGGTCTTCAGTTGCTTAACAAAGCATATTCAAAGTTTGCCTGTGAATAGACTTGTATAATCGCGCAGTTTTTTTGCTTTGCTTTGTAAAGAAAGTGATGACTCAAGATGTTTTGGGAAACTGCCTCTGACTTCAGGACCATGTCTATACAATAGAGTGTTTATGAGCAGACGTCAAATCATTTTTATTTGTTTCTCTATCATCCCACATATACATTACATATGCATCCTCAAGTGTCAAAGATGCAAAACATACTTTACTGCTTTTACGAAACCATACAAATGTCGGCTGTACGTTCAAATGTCTTCCACAGATATTCCATTGAACCCTCGCTTTGTACACACAGCACATCTTTATCTATTAACAGAAGAAAGGAATTTGATTATGGCTTTGCTGGAATCCATTTGTGTATGTGCCTCAGGGATAACATGAGTGAGGCGCCAATTACCGGTTCCAATTAACAAAATTATTCTCAACACGGTCACCTATCATTCCAGTTTAACGCTAAATTGACTTCACAGAGATGTGATAATTCCTCTGCCATGCTGTCTGTATTTGTGTCCACTTTAATCAGTCAACCTTGGCTGTTTTCAAAAAGAATAATATGAGTGTTTCAATTAATAAGCTGGACACAGTGCAATTGAAAGTAAACAGGAAGTGGCTCTGAAGATTGCATGTACGTACAAACCAATTTTCTCATTTTCTCCAGCAGTGACCCAATGAAATGCTGCGTGATGGCATTAGCCAGAAAGCTTCGGGTTTCATTTGTCTTCTGTCAGTGCATTTGTTCGTTTATTAACTAATTGAATTCTGCTTGTTCTAAACCAGCTCAGTGGTTTTGCAAGATTGAAAATAAATTAACTAAAAAAAATAAATTCAAAAATATTACAGAGAGGAAGAAAATAAAAACTGAGGACTGGAATTAAAGCTACAATAAGCCAGAGAAGCTCCAGCACAAACTGTCTACTTACAAATGTATTAGGTCTGTAACAACCTGGATATCCATAAACATCAAATAGTGTTATACTCTGCCGGTATAAGGGTGAATATTTCTGAAAGTCCCCTTCGGTAGGTGAAAGAGCAACAACCTCCAAACTGCAACTACACCCTGAAAATGGCAAGTTTTGACAAAGACACACATCTTTTTATGTGCCGTTTTCTGTTGTAAGGATTTAATCATTTTGATACCATGACGCTTCCTCACGTGCACATGTTTCACTTTTCCCCTGACACTATTTTGGAAATGCACTGTGCTCAGCACCGCCCAAGAACTAGCCAAACCACACAGATAACTTTCACCCTTATTTCAGAACAATAGCGGAGGTACCAGGCCTATATACAGCAATGGGACAGCGCTAACAAAGTGTGGAGACAGGCCTGGCTATGTAAGACTAGTGTTAAGTGTCTATAGTCTGACTCACAGGATGTCCTCTGCTGGAATAATGCTGCAACTGGATGACTATTTCAGTCGCCATTCTCTTTTCTTCTGCTATCTGTGTGTTACTGTATTCACAGTCCCCCTTGCTAAGTGAAATAACATCAACCTCCGAGGTAGCAAAACATGCTGAAAATGGCAAGCTTTGACCAAAGCATCCGTCTTTTTATGTGGTGTTTTTTTTTCTGGGGATGTTTAGTCATTTTAATACCACAACTCTCTTCTCCACGTGCAAAGGCAGTGTTGCTGCATCCTGCCCAAGGCAAGTGTGATTTGTCTAAAGAAATATAAACTAGCCAAACAACCCAGGTATTTTCTTTCCTATTCCAGAAATATAGTGGATGGTGGCAGACCTATCTGCAGTGCTGGAATGGCATTAATGACGCGTGGAGGAGATAGGTGCAGTGTGTCTATTAATAATTAATTTGAAGGCAGTGTTTTGTAAATGTTTTTCTAAATTTACAAAGCTAACTGTTGTTCCTGTATAGACTGATGGCCTCTCCCCTCTCCACTCCTGGACACCCGTGCAACGGAGGAACGTCGGGATAGTCACCTGCCGTGGTGTTTAACATGATTTTGGACAACCTTGGAGGATTTAGCCAACAAGACAACTCTGTCGATTGACTGAGTATTATCAAGTGGAGGTTTTTGGGGACCGTCAGTCAGCCCCGCCTTTTGTCCGTGCCAGCTGGTGAGTCAGTTTTGATTTTGAAGCAGGTGCTTTCTGGTGTTGATGCTGTGTGCTTCATCTCAGATTCTCAACATAGATGGAGGACTATATGGTTGACTGATTAGCTACATTAGATAGCTGCACTCTTTCCTCAATGTGAAAGAGGAAAGAGTTCGAGGTTGTGTTTAGATTTTATGGAGCTAACTGGAGCTAAAGTGTACTTTTTATGCGTCCTAATTTGCTCCAGTAATTTCTTACATGAGACTGAAGGAATTGTCATTTCATTTTCCCTTTTTTTACAAATCTAGATAAAATATAGACAGTTTTCTGGATTCATGGAGGTTTTCTCTCTCATATTACGCTACAATAAGAGTGTGATACCATTAGCCACATGTCAATAAAATATCTTAAATGATTTATGATTGTAGTTTGCGTTATTTGTAATTGTTGTTTAGGTTTTAAAGTTGTCAGCACGTGATGTCAGTGTAACAAGGATGCAGAGAATGTCTTTACTTCTTTCTTTGATAAAAGCTTTTTCAGCAAGAATTCCCCCAGATAATTGCTTGAGCTTATTTTTCTCCATTATGCCTACTCCGTGACTCTGAGGCACCACGCTGATAAAGGAAATGAAAGCATTGACATTTTCCTGCCCTATACACGCAGCAATATTTTGTTCTAATTGCTACACTGGCGTATGATTCAGGCCAGAAATCACTCATAATGGTCTGTGTTTTAGTGTTAACATCTGTCTCAACAACAAGACTAAGAGCAATCATTAGGGCCAACTCTCTTTACCATTTGTGAGTAAATAATTGTTTTCTCTAATTATCCCTCTTAAACCCGTTTGTTTAGAGTAATAAGAGAGGGTTGGTAGTTCCTTTAGCCAGTTTTCAGTTTCTATCGACGTGGCGAAAGACCGAAACTGTCAGAGATAATTATACTTTCAGAGGGATTACTATACATTCAGTTCCCACGTAAAAACTAAATGGCTTTATGATCGCCAGCTCTGGTACAAAGACCTGTCACTCAGAGTTGGCTTGATTTTGTCTAATCTAAAACAAGCATATTACATACCACTGAATTCTGAACTGTCTCTCTATCTCTTCATTCTAACAGAAGTAGTACAGAGAAAAGGAAGTGAAGCAGGCAGCGAAAAGGGAAACCACTAATGAATGTTGAAGGTAGCAGGACGGCACAAGTTTCTGGTGTTTATTTTGCACAATAGCTGCAGACAGTCTGGCAACACTTCTTATGACTTACACTTGACTCCAGGTCAGTTAGACCATTATCCAAGTTTTAAATATTGATTTTCAGTGTTTTCTGTACATTTCTTTTCAAGTATGTAAAAAAAAAAAAAAAAACTATGCTAATTGTGGACATTATTTCAAGATTCCATGAAGATGAAGTTGCTCCATCATGGTGCAAAAAAAGCATCTCATGTTAGACCTTAGTGGTAGAGCGTATGAACACTCCTTTTTGTGCCTCACTTTGCTTCTCTGCACGCTTTTGTGGCTGCATGCATGCAGCTCTTGCCTCTTTAGTTCAGAGAATTCATGCAGAAATGTTTCTTACTTTTTCCATTAAAAAAGCCAATGGAAAGTTACACGTATAGCCAAGGCTTCCTTAAAATAAAACACCTAATTTTTCAGAGGTTTTTTGGTGATAATAAAAATGCATTTCATCATGTGCTTTAGTATTATAAATCATGACACATTTTTTTTTTTTGAACAGAATGTGTTAATTCTTATCAGTATCAGTGATCCAGGATGGTAATTTCACAACAACAAATGCCTTAAGTAGCATGGTGACAAATTTCTGTTAATATATAAATGATCTTTCGCTTCTTCTTTAAAGTTGGTTGAAGCTAAGATTACTGAAGGCTGTCTCTGTAGGCTGCTAACAGGGATGAATGTTGATGTATAGTTATTTTACACTGTGGAGAATGAGTCTTCTCTTGACAGATTCCATATGCAGGTTATTATTGTGTGTGTGCAGCAGGAGATTAAAAGTGTATTTCTATACATCAGAGTAACAATCAGTCAAGACTGGGTTACTTTAAATGTATTAAGTTTGTGAGAAGAGTTAGATTAGAGTATAGCAGAAGTATCGTAGGGTACGATCAGAAAAAAAAAGCAGAGTAGATGACTTCCTCAAAGGTTTCACAAGACTGAGATGAGAGATAAATTGACCCAGCATATTTAGACTCAGACTCACTTTCAGGAACGCTACACTGCTACCCTTCAAACACTCAAAGAGCAGCAACAGCAATGGATGTTGATAAGGACATTTACACGTTGGTGGAGGTGCTCATTGCCATAAGCTGCTGTCTGGGTAACATGTTGGTTATTTTGGCATTGTGGAC
>JAPQRN010000157.1:0-10331 GCA_037367275.1 Coranthus polyacanthus | reverse complement strand
AGGAGGGGATTCAGTTGGTTGCAGTCTGCAACTTCACCACTAGATATCACTAAATATGACATAAAACCCTTTAAAACTGCATCAGAGGAATAGGGTGCTTTAATATGTTAGTATTTCTCAAAAAGCACTAATTAAAACAGAAACCGAACATGATATGAAGTCATTAGGAACAAATTGAACGACAATGTAATGAATAATTGTAATTTGAAATTGGAATAGAATAAAACGCCTGTAGGATAAGACAAAAGGTATAACCCTGGGGTCTACAGGTAGGATTGAGGTTCATCTCTGACCTGCATTTTTCTTGTAATTGTATGAACTAATTTATCAATGTATGTCAATGCAAAAGTAAGTATAAACCCTTAATACTCTGTCTCCATCCTGTGCTCTTCTGTCAAAAAGCCATGTCTGTGAGGAAAAGACGGAGCAGCTCATGCAACATCATGTTTGCATTCATATTTCATAGCACCGCTTCTTGGGCGTTCCTGTCAGTTTTCCTGTTTCTGTCTTGTGCATGTTTCTGTCTCATCCTTGGATCATTTGTAAATGATTTTCTCTGATGGTTGACACACTTGGTGTCAGCCAGTATTTGCTCGCCAGTTGCGTTGCTTCAGCCAGCATGACTGCGTCTGCCTCGAGCGCTGCATGCAGCTTGCGTGCTGCACGCTCAGACAAATGAAAGTTGAGCTGAGTATATATTTTTGGACTCTAGTAAAACATTCCGTTAGCAAACAGTGTCCTCCCCCAGAGAGACATTATCACCACGATGTGACCCATCTCAAGTCAGAGGCATTTAGTGTCTTTTCAGTACGAATGGATTCAGATCTTCCAGATGAGTTGTTCAGGATATTTAAAACCCAGGAGGCTGGTAAGAGGAGTTGGCCGATGTGCCGCTATGCATCAAGACAGATTGATCAACCAGTTGCTGTTCCTCAGTGGGGATATTCATATGGAAGAGGGAAAACAACTGGACTGTGCACATGTGGCCTGACCCCTACATGTGTTGGATTAATTTCTCCGGCTCTGCGTTGGACTCATTTGACCCCCCCAACGAAAGCTGAAACCCGAAGCTGGCTCTGGACTTTCTCATTGGACTTTCACACCCAGACAGGTCAGAGTTGAGCTCAACACACATCTCCCTGTGCGTCTTCCCTCTTGTCTGTTCAGTTGGCCCAGATATCTCCAGTCGGTGTCAAATCTGTCTGGGTTAGTTAATGTCACCCCATCAGTGTTTCACAAAAAAAAAAAAAAAAAACTTGGCAAGTTTGGAGCCCGGTCTGCTCAGTTGGATACATTTCTGCAAAATTTGAGGGCAGAGACTCTACATATAGCTAAAGAAAAACCCCCACAGCGACTTAGTGTATGTTATCTCCTTTTAGACGTCGACTGATGGTGGATCTTTAAAGGCTGATAGCGGGAAAAACTTGAACCGAACATCTTTAAGTCAAAGGAATAAAGAAATAAATCTAGAGCACTGGAGATCAAACTCAAGATAATTCATCAATAAATCTGAAACTGAACATCGAAATAACTGTAAAAAAAATGTAGGTGGGAGCGCTTGATATTATTTTCCCTCAAAGTCAGTAATTCCAGTCCAGTAAGTCCAGAATCCTAGAGAAGTGTCCTATTGACACAAATGAATTGCCCAGACTGATTAATTGGTCTATCACTTTGTCAGAAATAACATATTAGCAAGCAGTTGACTCGACACCCACCAGACACCGCCGTTCATTTGAGTCCATCTTATTCAGACTCGCCAAGCTTTACCGTCTACCGCACAATGACAGAAAATTGGCTCGGGTTAGAGGTTCGTCAAAACAGCATAACCACGTACCCATCTCACATGAATACACATTCTGATGAATAAATATAGAAGAGCGTGTGTACGTCGCTGCATAGTGCCAGCCCGTCTTACTTTATTTAAAATGGATTTTGCAGAACGAAAGTTTTTTTTTGTTGTTCATTTTCCGGCCAGAGATGCAGAGGTGAAGAATGCACCTCTCCTCAAGTCATCGAAATAGTTGACTGTTTGTTGAGCGTTCTACCGTGTCACCGGCTTGTTGCTAATATTGGCTGCTGATTTTGAGCAGAAAGCAGAGTCTGAAAGCTGCGCATCCAAAAATAAGGATCGAAACTCCACAGAGTTAAAGGAGGACTTGTCTCCATGGGATGTGTTCAGTTGTAATATTTGGAGCAAAACTTTTTTTTTTTTTTTTTTCTTTCTTCAGATCACCCCAGGTGTGAGAAGCCAACTTTACAGTGATTATCCCCCACAGAGGAGCTGTCTTTCACACAGCGTGAAAAGAGCAGAATTAAAAACTCAGAGAATGAATTCAATAAATATCTAATCACAAGCAGATTGTAGCAGATGTCACACATTTTGAAGTAATAAGAAACTGAAATTAAACCTTTCATGTTGTGAATTTATTCATAATTTGCAACAAAGGAATCCTGATAAAATCTACTTATTTATAATTCTGTCAGAGCTAAACTTAATCAGCTTTGGTCCCACCCACAGACTGTGTATAAAACCAGTATCTTTACAGTCTGTGGTCCCTCCTTACATACACATTAATCATAGCGAAGTGTAGGTTTGAGGGAGAAATCCCAACTCCTGTAGCATAGCTCGACAAATACTCTCCAGTTTGAATAGATTCCGTATGAAGAAGCAGCCTCAGTCCTCACCTGAGAAAATCTAAAACCAGAATAAGAAGCCTTCAGGTAATCCATCTTCCAGCCTGGCATACGGCATCCGCCCAGGTTTAGTCTGTCTATTCTGGAACAAGAGAGGATGAGACGCAGTGTGTTTCAATCACCGAGTCAGAAATGTTAACAAGAACGAGGCAGGTCACCTCCTACCTGGGTGAGTTTCTAACAAATTGGCTCAAATGATGCCGGGTCTTTTGTGCGCTTCTGTCTTAATGATGGTCCACAGGCCGCTCTGTGATGTGTTTTTTAAGTGAAGCTGTTGGCAGCATGTCAGGCAGTCACAAAAAGTCAGGAGGTTTAAGGAAAGCCTCACTGAATCCTGGATGGTTAATAGGGGTTAGAATCAGAGTAACTAACCGTCTGATCCTGTGAGGATACAGGGATTCTGGCAGCCGACATGAAACCATGTACGACGTTTTAATGTTAAAACACAATATGGAAATTGAACGCAATCGAGTTCTTTTTCAACAGGATGAAACCAACGGAAAATGACGTGTGTTTGTGGTTCTCAGCTCTTCTTTATGTTCAGAACAGGACAAATACTTCGACAAACAGCAGAACATTTTACAAATCTAGAGGTAGAACATTATCATGGCAGAATGTAACATGAATAAAATTAAGTAAAACAACAAAACGCTGCGTTTTTAACTGAGAATGTGAACAAAATATTCGGGTATTAGATTTTTCTGTCCGTTGTCTGAACTGTTAATGAACAAGGCGTTTCACTAGGAATCCAGTTCCATCAGACGTCGATCTCGGTCCTGGTTCTTATAACCTTTAAGCCGTGTGACCTTTAAAGACACTCGTTCTACTGAATGACACGCTTGCCATCATATAACGTACCGTTACATGTGGTTCATGGTGATAAAGCAGCTGTCTCCCCTCTTTTCTGTCTCTGTCTTTGCAGCTTGTGGCTTGAGGTTTTGTTTTTGCGGTTTTTGGACTTTGAATTTATGCCAGACATGTGCTTCCCATGACAGAGACAGACTTCCAGGGCGCTGAAAATGAAATCCATCACTGGGACCATATTAACAAGCTTTCACAAAGCTCTGCTCCAGAGGCTTGCAGACTCTGACCTTTGTTGCTAAGGCAGACAGGCTCCATGCCAGCGCAGCCCCTCGCTGCAGGGGGCGTAACGGTGTCACCCGCTGCGGGTGTAACAGCGCCGTTTTCTCGGACAACATTAACCTCCTGCTGAGCCAAGGGGAATTTTTGCTGCAGGACCATCTATTTCCCATAGAGTAATTATGTGCTGACATCAGGCTGGTGTGACAGTAAATGAGTCTAAGGTGGGGGTAGAAAGACAGAAGCACAAAGACAGAGAAGAAAGAATGAAAAGGCTATTTGCCAGTAGAGGGAGCCCAGTGTTAAACGGCTCGATTATGATCCTGCGTGCCATAAGAAAAAAAAAACACTATTTCCTCATAAATCCAGCCTTTAACTGCAGATTCTGACACACTGCTACCTTTCTCGATTTAATTCAAGGAGACCCTCTTTCCAGTTTTCGTGAGCTCCGACTGCTATGATGTCACCTGTAGGTTTCTGTGTTTCCTGGTGTAATTAACCCTCAGGTTGTTGACATAGTGTCCCCCAACTGGGTCCGATGTTTACTGTGGACTCGAGCCAAGATTACCAGGCACTTTTCACCTTGGCGCTGTTATTTCTATGAACCCTGCACATGGTTTAAGTATAAAGTGTCAAGGCAAGGATTAGGAGATTAATTGATTAACTGTTCGACACAATCAGATAAAGTTTTCTATCAACTTAGCAGTGGTGGAAACTAAGTTCTTTTTTTACCCCGTACTGTACTCTTTACTGTACTTTTCACTTCACTATTTGTCTGACAGCTTTAGTTGCTTATATTAAGATGAAGATTTTCTGCAGTGGTTAATATAACGAGGTTCTAAAATACAACACACTGTTGGAGATGAAACCAGTGTTTTCCAGCCTTTTTGTCGTCTGACGTCTTGCAGAAAGCTCTGCGTAGTCACGTCATATTTCACATGTCTATGAGTCATTAACGGCTCAAACAAACAGTGATTTATTTCATTTTTTTCCCTCTAAACTTCTCACGTGGTTTCGTTTCCATAACTGTCCAAATCATCCGATATCTCACCAAAAAAAAAGAAAGACTAGAAACGTCTGAAAACAGACTTGAGTATCTGCCCTCGCATTTATCTGTGGATATGAAAATTTAATTATTGTTTTCCGTCCTTTTTGACTTCTGATAAGACAATCCTTTGATTGTGTGTTTCTGCAAACTACAGATCTGTATAATGTCAACCAAAAGTATGTTTCATATCAACATTTCTACATATGTAGTACATCCACGTTGTAGTGTAGTGTCTTATCTGGCCCGTCACCTTTTTCTGGCCTTTCCTCGAGGTATGTTTAGGTTCATATGTTTGCAGAAATGTACAATGGCAACTTGGTTCCTTCTGACGTGCGTAGACAGCTCACGTTTTCCCTCCGATCTTTTCAATAAATCGTGAATAAATTGGTCAAATCGTCCAACGTCTCGCCAAAAATAAAAGATCAGGGAAAAAAACAAAAACTGAAAACAGATTTGTGTATCAGATGTTTGTTTCCTTTATGATGAACCGTCAGATTTATCTGGTGTCTCTGTTTATAAAACTGGATATAAAGTATTTCAAACTAGCTCCACCTCCGACGGTAACATGCTGCGACAACACTGATGTTTCAGGTACTTGTAATGGAGTATTTTAACATTGCTTTATTGGTACTTTTACTTAAGGATCTGAATACTTCTTCCACCACTTCGACTGTTTAATTAAAATGTCACAAAGCAGTGAAACAGTAGGTGACATAACCTGGGTTGGGTTTTGCACGGCTGGTCGATCAAAACCAATTACTTCCAGACGTCACCTCTGCGTGGCATTTTATTTACTGCTATTTTAAAAAATATATATATATATTTTTTTAAAAAAGCAGTTTTTCAACTGATAATTGAATGAATCATTAACTGCAGTAAAGATGATGGAGAGAAAAAGATGTGAAATATCGGTAAGGTTCAACGCTTTTGTCTCCAAGGTCATTTGTGAAAGGGGGTATCATCCATCATTCAATTCCCAATCATCATTCTGTTTGAATTAGCATAATTTGCCCACTCTGATTGGGGAGAAATGGAGTTCGTGATGTGCCTGTCGATCAGCCATTATTAAATGAACAATAGCCATAAACATTAACTGAGTTTTCCCCCCCAGAACTTTTGGCAAAAAAACCCCCAAACTTTGCGGTCTGATTAAAGACATCCACTTAATCTCAATAAAAGCAGCTGTGGATACTTGCTTTCGCTAAGAAAATGACGTGTTGTGATTATTTGCTTTATCGTGAACACACTTTCATATGGAACTGGGGAATGACCTGCATTTTTTTATGGTTTTGTACCATTTTTTTTTTTTTTTTTGTGTGCGCGCGTGCCGTTGCTTCATCGGCCAACTTCGACTCATCACCCTGCTCTAATTAATTCCACGTGCTCTTATTTAAAACCCGTTTTCTTGTAGGGGTCTGAGAAAGATGTAAACGTCTCCACCCCTATCAAACAATGCTGGACTTCTCTCAAGTGTGTCCCCTGCACACTTGTTTTTTTTTTTGTATCCTTCAAGGGATTTTTCATGTCAAGGAGTCTCCTTCAAGTTGCCAAAGGCGTTGTTTTTCATTTTCATGCTGACATATTTTCATGATTGGAGAGAACCGCTGTCAAAGTGACTCTGGAGTGTGTCCTTGTGTGCCTTTTCTCTGCCAGGCATCAGGAAGGGGTGATTGTGATTAGGAGAGCTCTTTTACCGACACGTGCAACCAGACGCGTAGCCTGTATCCCATCTCGGCGAGGACCTGCGCACATGCCCTCATCAAACGTGTAGATGAAAAGTACAGCGTGTCATTTGTGGAGAAAAAGCAAAGATTGTTATGAATGCATTATTTCACGGTTGCCTTTCAAGGGGCCCGGTCGCGGTCGGCTGCGAGAAAGCAGGCTCTGGGGTCTAATAAAGCTGAACAGTTGTTGATTTGTTTTGGTGTACCAGAGTGAGCGGAGAGGGCGGCAGGGAGAAGGGAAGGGCCCATTAAAGGGCTGTAAGAAAGGACGTCTTGAGATCCCCGAAGCGTCGAGGAAGGTCATCTGTTCCTGCGGACCGTCAGCTCACAGATTTGGGAGTAGTGGAACCATTTTAGAAGCCTTTAAAAATCATGTGATAATTTAATGTGAACTATCACGAGGGAATGTCCTGTAAACTGCACCATGAAGCGCTGATTCTGGCTTTGAGAAGAAGTTCATGTAGGTGCCTTGCAAGCAGCGAGCAGTCCAACCGAAGAGCAATGCAGTCGTATAAGATCGCCTTATTTTCACCAGTTTTACAGGCCTAAGGGAGGTGAAGCTCTTGATTTTGTCTAACAGAAGTTTTTTTTTTAAATTCGCCTCAAGCATCGTTCATCGTCTCTTGTGACCTTTTAAGGGCAGATTGGGGTTTTTTTTAACAGAATTCAGTTTAGTTATAAGTCAACATCCTTCTTTGGCCTGAAAATCCTCAAATCTGCACTTACTGATCATGCTACCGCTGCACAGAAGTTACACAAACATACATACGTAGGCTGCGGTGTCTGCAGTTTAATAATACAACTATAAGGCAAAGCAGTTTTACTTGTAAAGCACGTTTCATACAAAGAGGCAGATCAGAGGGGAGGTTAGCGACATAAAAGAAAGTTAAAACAGCACAATGCAAAATTAAAACGACAAAGCTGAAAAGAGGAGAAGAGCAGATAAAAGAGATATATCTACAAAAAAGAATAAATAAATACAAAGATTTATAATAATAATAACACAATGACCTTGGGTTCCAGCGCTGTGCTGCATAATTACAAGCTGCTTCTTATTGTTTAGTGTTTGCCGTAGGCGCCACTAGTCGTCTACTCCCCAGTGATCCAAGAGGTCTCCAAGGGTTATATTCCTCTAGCATATCAGTCAAATATTAAAGGGCATCCATGTAGAGCTTGTATATAAGTGACAAGACTTTAAAATCAGTTCTTACTTACTCTCAACCATTGTAGAGATTTAAAAACCGGGGTGATCTGCGCTTTCCTCTTGCAGCTGAATTTTGAACACGTGGTGGGGCCCTGACACGGGACTGCAACCACGGATGGAAGTTGAAGCGGAAGTAACTTAAAGTGTAATGCCAGTGATGCCCACTAGATGCTGACTCCAAAATGTCCTGACTCCAACTGACTCTGTCTAGTTAGTATACACTGTTCATAAAGACATGTCTTTTTGCTACAGAAACAGTGGTTGCAACTGTTTTGTCCCGTGTCCTGATACCTTTCCTCCGGTCTGTCATACGTCGACCACAGCCTCACAGCGATGCTTAAATTGGTGTGACAGGCGTGTCTGATTCTGACCAATTGTCTCTCTTTCATTGTCAAATGGTGCCTCCTAATTATTCTACTGCTTCTGACATTAAAGCTTTCTCTTACAAATTGAAATCTGTGTCTGTTTAGCCTAAAAATTGTTGTGGTACAACATTGTTTTCTTTGCCAAATGTTATGAAGAAGGAAATCCGAGTTGATCTCAGCGGTAGGTTTTGTTTCAAAACAAATGTTGTGGCTAAAAATAAATTCTTCTGTGTTTCAGTGAACATCTCTAACATCCATTGTTTGTCAGTGTAAGAATATTTTTGTGTAGCTGCTGGTGGTTGTGTTATAAATTACTGCTTCATTAATGTTTATTTTTGAACAAGTTGCGGAGACTTTGATGTGTGCTGTGAGTCGGACGTTCAGAGCTTCTGTTTTTTCCTGACAGACGACAGAGGGTTTTGCCACGGAAAAGTTTCGGGAAGTTTACTTTTACTCAGTTACAATACCTGTTCTGTTAGCGTAACATAGCTACATTAGCTCATGTTAGCATTAATTCTGTGTTGCATTGTGTGGTCTGTCAGCTAACCTGCTAATCGGTGTGCTACATTATGTGACGTTAACATAAATGTATTTGTTAGTTTTTTGTGTAACATTTCCCAGTTTGCATTGTGGTCAGTAACATCAGCCTCAACAGTTTCACCCTCTTGTCCAAATCATAGACTGTATGTAAAGATGGACGCTGTTATAGTCCTTTGAAAGTGAAGCCAAAGCATCTTGATCTCCCCCTGGTGGCTGGTTGCAGTATAGGTCATAAATCCCACCCCCTTTATGTTATTCGATGGGACTCAAAGTACACATCCAATACATTTTTCCCAAAGGTGATTTTGGTCTTTTTAGGTAGATTTCATGTGACTGATTTGTGTTCAACTCATAGTCTTTTTGATCATTTTTTGTTGTTATTTGATGTTATTAAAAGCAGGTGATTGGCAGCTGTAATGACCAATCACGGTCCTGAATGACATCCCCCATGTCTCTACTGTGCCTCATGGCAGCTCCTGTGACTGTGGGATTTTTACTGCATCACAGTTCTTCATACGCAGTCTATGGTCCAAACGTGGTCCGAGTCTTCAAAACTGTAGTCCACAAATCAAAGGGTGACGTCACAGTAGCTACATCCACTTCTTTTATATGCTCTGGTGGCTGATGGTCTTTGAGGAAGTCCCGTCATGAGTCCCTCGCAGTAATCAATTTTACTTGAGATAAAAGCATGAATCAATTTTTCCAAATCTTGTTGTAGTACATAATCGATTCAGTTATTTTCTTAATAAGGCCTTTATAGAAAACCAATTCTACTTCATTACTTTATTCAGTCACTGTTCTGGATTATGTTCCAGTCACTCAAACTTCCACATGCACAGACATACAATCTCTCCACCTAGCATTGACTTTATTGAGGCAATATAAATGGCACAAGCTCTCCTTGTGTACACTGGGGCATAAAGGGAGCTGATCGTGGCCAGAACTTAGCTTTATTAAGACCTCTGTTTACGCTCCCCTTTATTGAACATATAAATAAGGCTTCTGGTTCTGGTGCCACTTTTACCACTCCCTGAATGCTTCTAGTGCTCTTACAACATTCTAGCTAACAAAAGCCACTTACACACTGCACACAGCGCAGCCCAGCCACACTCCAACTTCACCAAACTTCTCTCCCAAGCACGTGGAAAAGAAATGAGCCTGCAGACTATTTCCACTAATATAATGCCATTTATAAGCAGGAATTAAACCTCATAGCACACCACATTAACAAAATGGTTATTCACTCCCAGACTTTGAAGTCAGGGAACCAAATGGTGAATGGTTATGAACCATGTCTTCAAAGTTGATGTGGAGCACGCTACAGCAAAGGCAATGGCCATTCCATCTGTGTGTGTGAGCCTTATAAATGATCGAAACTCAACATGGACTGGTGGTGGAATGTAACAAAGTACTTTTACTCAAGTGTTATACTTAAGTACAAATTTGAGGTCCATCTACTTCAGTTGAGTGTTTCTATTTTATGCAGCTTTTCTGTTTACAATTTTTCACGTGTCTCCAAATGTGTTGATTTTGAATGTACCGATAAACTCCTAAAAACTTCCTTTATGGGTTAAGTTTGAAATTCTCCTCCTTCTTAAACTCTTTAAAAACCCTCTTGGATTCGCTGGAAAATGCATCGTCACGAAGCTGAAAACAGGCCTGTTTTTCTGAGCTCA
>JAPQRN010000156.1:0-19922 GCA_037367275.1 Coranthus polyacanthus | reverse complement strand
AGCAAATTACTGTGAAAGTAATGCAATTAGTAGCCAGTAATTTACTGTAAATTTACAACGAAAAATGTTACAGTGTACGCTCAAATCTCATAACAGATTTTCAGCTCATGTAGCAAGTTTGGAGTCAGTGTGGACATGTGGTGCAGCAGAATAAAGCTAGCTGATATTCTAATTGCCATGTAAATATATTCAGTCACATATTCATCACCTAAAAATATGTTGCTTATGATAAAATATATGATAAAGCCTACATTGACTTTGTATCATAACCCACATAAATAACTTTCACAAATGTTTACCCTTAACACCAGTGTTCTTGGTGTTATGATTCATTTCTTTCATTTTGAGATCACCAGATAAAGTTTGCGACATAATTGTGGTCTGTGGGGATACATAAGCAAGGTGCTATTGATCCGATGCCAGATCAAACTCTGCGCAGTGAGCTGTGTCCTGCACAGCAAGTTACAAGGAGACAGCATCTCATTCATCACTTCCTCTGTGTGAAATCTTAAATCTTGTCAGTATCCAACAATGAAAACTGACAATACACAACGTTTAGTTAAATATTTCATTAATGTGATGATGTGTGGCATTACTGGGTAGTGAGCGATTTAGTCTGAGTCCGGGTGCGCCAACACGGCTCTGCCCCCCACAGCTCGCGGTTTCCTGGATCTGTGGACCAGCTCTAGACCAGTTTATGTAGCTGTAGCCTAAACATAAGTTCTACAATACAGGCTACATATAGGAAACAAACAATAGCCTAGATGTTTCAGTTTTTACCATCATCCAGCTGAAACAGAGCGGTGTGTTTGTACGTTATGTTCTTTGATTACGCGCTCCTCAGTCTGGATCCGTTTAAGGCTGGGGTCTGCCTGGTCTCTTCCCCTTTTTAGAGGCGAGTTTGAGATGTGACCATTTTTCCTTCACCTACATGTAAAGATTTGCCATATCAGCATTATATTATTCCTACTGTTATAAGCAGAACAGGTTATACGGTTAATGAAATATTTATCAACATCAGATGATTCATACACTGGAATTGGCAGAATACGACCGTTTGATGAATCACACCTGAACGCTGTCGTAAGATGACTTCTGGACACGAAAGAGAAATGAATCATATCACCAAAAACACTGGTAACTTGTTAATGGTAAACTTCTGTGAAAGTTACGTATGTGGGATACAACATAAAGTCAATGTAGTCCTTGTGGTAATATTTTATCATAGGCAACATATTTTTAGGTGATGAATATGTGACTGAATATGTTTACATGCCAATCAGAATATGTCAGCCAGATTTACTCTGATGCAGGTCCACACTGACTCCAAACTTGTGTACAGGAGCTGAGAGCTGTCGTGAGATCAGATTGATAAAGGCCAAACTGACCATACGCTCAGTTTTCTGTCGTACGTTCCTTTGATAAATGACGGCCACAGTGTATAAATGCATACAAGATCTGCATCACTCAAAAACTCAATTTCCTTAGTTTCCTATCCTTTTAATATCTCTCTTATCTCACAACAAATGACAACATTTGAGTGAGACTCATCATGACACTTTTCATGCCAGGGTTTAAAAGAAAGGTCACTATTTGATCAATCTACTCCCTTTCTTCTCTGGTTAACGCAGCCCCTTTAACTGAAGTAAAGGGGCTGGTGGCCTGGGGCTGCAGAGAGACCAGTGTGTTGAACAATGTTCTGGTCTTAGTAATCTGGCTGGCAACATCAGCATTAGGGTGCTGGCCAAACACCTCAGGGTGCTCTGTGGGAGGCAGCATGCTGATGTATTCGGTGTATCAAGACTGGGAGCCGTCCATGGGGATGTTAAAGATGACGACCTGAAAGGGGTAGAGAGAAAATATGCAAATTCACTGATGTATAACATGAATGTAATGTGTATTGTGAACATTAGTACAATAAAGATAAAACAGCACAGTGAAAAGATAATTGGACGTACATAAATGCAAAATGTAATACGAATGGCAAAAAAACAAATTAGCTTAATTTGAAAATTTGAAAACACTAGATATTATATTATCTGATCCTTATACCTTATATTATGAATAGTTAGTGATGTACATTATACATATTTGTCGTCATATACTCAATAAAGATCTTGCATCTTGATCGCATTTGTTTTTTACCTGCAATACAATTTTTGTAAAGTAAAACACCTTTGGAAGAAGTTACAAATATCAGTTAGACTATTCAGGACCATTGGTGCCACCTATTAGAAGTGGCAACTAGACTGAGTAAACCAG
The DNA here is from genome assembly GCA_037367275.1 of Coranthus polyacanthus. NCBI lineage: Eukaryota > Metazoa > Chordata > Actinopteri > Kurtiformes > Apogonidae > Coranthus > Coranthus polyacanthus. The sequence goes on along the minus strand of JAPQRN010000156.1, from coordinate 17,660 downwards.
TTTTACTTAAAAGCTGGACCATGTCTGTCACTTCAATCTGCCTCAATTAGTCAGTAATTTTTTATCCAACCAGTGCAGTAGGAGACATAAATGAGAAGACAGATGTACTGTATATTAAAGGAATTGTGCCTTTCAGCTGTGTCTTATGCCTTTTGAATATTTGACTAGAAATTATAGGAGTGGACACATCACTTTGAGGCTTAATTTTTTAGGTTGTAATCATTTGATTGTCCATTAGGTGGTGCTGGTATTCTGTGTGATTCCACATGTTGAACGTTAAACCTCATGTTTTTTGTTTGTTTATGCCAGCGGCAACCACCGGGGCTGACAGATGAATCCAATGCAGAAGTGCCCAAAACTACAGTTTCTCATATACCCACTTGTGGTTGGCTCCAACAAGCGAGTCAGTCCCACTAGACCCGTCATGTTAAAATGCCCAACGTTAGAGTAGCCCGGTACAAAAAACGGTTTTGGTGTCATTCGCACACAAAAACGGGGTGACAAAAAGGCGAAATTATAAGTAGCGGTAGGTAATCAGTTATCATGCTTTTATTCTGTAGGATTGAACGGAAGTGTCATTGTTTTTCCTGCTAGGGTCACACTGACGTGTTCACTCGGAGACTTTGTTGTTAAGATTTACTATTTATTAGGGAAAGAATGCAGATTATTTATTATAACTTATTTAGTGAGATTTCTGTGGATAATACTGCTGGTCAAGCCCGTGTTTTGGGTCAAAGAGACAGTATTATGCAGCTTTGACAACTCCGAGTCGTCCCGTCTGGAAGCTTATTGGCTAAGTTAACCATTCAGCGTCTCTCAAGTAAGTCTTTGTTTACCAATGTCAGAGCTGTTTTGCGTGCCTCTAAAATTTGCACTAATGTCGATAGGTGTTAGTTAGTGTATTGAGATTTACATGTTCCCAATCCGGCAACTGTACAAAGTCAACAGATGCTAGCTAGGTGTGCTTCTTGTTTAAAGTTAGCTAGCTTAATGCTAACCAGCGTTAGCTTGGACGCTGGGATAAATACAGACTTATCCTAACCCTATGGCTGAATTTCCCTTCTTCGTAAGATGTTACGTGCTACTCGAAACAAATGATTTACCTTTCAACCTTTCAGGCTGTCTCTCCTTATCGACGTTGTTGACTTGTGCAGGCTTTGCATTGTTTGTTATGTTAGCAAATAAAACCACTCTATTGTCCATTGTTGTTATTTTTTATTAGGTCAGAGTAACCTACCCCACAAATATTATATTTACCTTTATTACTGGAAATCTAGGTTTTCTGCCTTGCTGTACTATTTAAGGCTCATTTTAAACCCGTGATGTTCTCTTAGAAAGGTGTATGTACCGTGTCTCCCATTTGACACTTGTGCTATTTAAGTTTAATATTATGAGTTTATTCATATTCATAATAGTCACAATATTTTGTGTTGACAATTGGGCAAAGGACGCACTCTGCATTTTGTACTAAACCGTTGTTGCTGATTCTCTAAAATGGTGATATTTTCTGTGCTGTAGGAAATACTATTGAAGACTGAGTCTCCGTAGTCCCTGGCCTTCTGACAGTGCAGCTGTATATCTACAGGTGCAGCACCGATATGAGTCCATCTCTTCAGTTTGTCAAAAGGTGAATTTTATTTTCATATTATTCATGTACTTGCAACAGCTAAATTAAAAAGCAGCTGAGGGTATTCCACTTTTTCCAGTAGAGTGGTATGTCACTATATTTTTTTTTTTGTTATGCTGCTGCCTCAACTGGGACTAGAAACAGTATATCACTCATGCTCCACTGTTATATCATTTCTTATAGATATATTCCAGTAGTGATCATGATCTACTGTTGTAGATGAGAAACCAATAAATGGCTTTCCAGTATTTCACTGGCACATATCACTGCCCAAAATAAGAGTGGCTGCACTCTTAATTTCATTAACTATGGTTGTTAGTGCCATACCATTAATAGTGTATCTAGCTATAGCAATCAGCATGGTGGCTCAGTGGTTACCATTGTTGCCTCACAGTAAGACGATCCTGTTTTCAATCCCTGGTCAGTGCAGGGCTTTTCTGGGTGGAGTTTGCATGTTTGTTACTTATACCTTGCATGAGCCCCAGGTGTTGCACACTGGCTGCTGATCAAAATTATTTGATTAAATCAGATTGTTGTGTGCCAAATCACTGACTGGCTTCTGTTCTTTGCCCACTGAGTTGCAAATGAAACATTAAGCTAACTTCTCTTGATGAGGGTCATTGTCTAACAGAAAAACAGATGTGTGAGTTTACAGCTTTTCAAAGCATTTCTCAGTTTTCTTCCTGTTTGAAAATAATGAAATCTTAATGTCTTTTTTTTGACCAACACATTTTAGTTATGTGTGTATAGCACCAAATCACAACAAAAAAATAATCTCAAGGCACTTGACATTGTGAGGTCAAGACCTTATAATATTATTATTGCTGCTTAAAATCCCCATTAAACGGCTACAGAGTGCTATTTGCTTTTGCTTATTTACATTTTTCCTGTGGGAAAAATAGGAAGGCTTTCTAGGAAGGCTACCCTCCCTCTTGAAAACCTCATTCTGCTCTGAGTGGTGAACTCTGACTTGGCTACTTATAATGACTTAGTGACAAGATGTAATTGCTCATAGGCAAAGATTCTCTATACAAATATGCTGCACTGTACGTGTTGCCAATAGTATGAAACGGTACACTTCCTGTCTCCTAAGTGGGCGTGGTCAGAAGGGTTGAGAATGATGTGTGGATGGATGAAAGTAAATAATAATAAGATTTTATTTATTTTTATTTATTTTATTTGAAAGTAGATTAATAAGGTCTAAATAAAATAATAATACACTAATATCACATTTTTTAGTGTTAACTAACATTATTTTATCATAATTATCTTTCACTTTATTTTCCCTTTATTTTTTTACCCCCTTTAGGTGTGTTAGATGTGTTGCACTATCTTGCAAGATTGTGTTACTGAGACAGAGACAGACCTCAAAACAAAGCCAATTTCCTTCTGATGTGTATGTCTGAAAAATGTCATTTTAATATCAGAAAGTTCAGAAGATGTTATCTGCGAAAAATGGGTGCACTATGTACTTTGGTGACTATGGGGTGAAAGAAACATGATATGTCATAATCTGTAGTCACGTTTTATGCTTTTTGCATGGTTGCATTTGCATGGCAATTGTGATTCAGATCATGGATCGTGATTCTCCCTCAAAAGATTGACATATCATTTTCCAGATCACCCAGCCTTAGCTGAAAGTGTTAAGTTAGTCCACTTTAACCTGCAGTGTATGTATTACACATAACATACACTGTGCTATTGAGCATCAGCGCAATGAGATTTCTTCACTGGTACAGCCCTAATACACAATGAAATTACATTACTTACCTACAGTCAGCAGCAGCTATAAGAAGAGTCATAAGCAGGTGGAGAGTTTGTAAAGAGGAAAAGTAGTGGTATAGTGTTTTGATGGTCATACAGCTGAAAAATAATATCTGCCAGTGTAAAATTAGGGACAAATCATCAGCATATTATATTCCTCACTAATATTGGAATTCCAGTTATGATTTATGGAACAACAGTCAGCATAAGCTGGTGAGAAGTCGTATGAATGAGTCATGAGTGATGTTTAGATTTGCCATGAACCAGTATAGCAAAACAGTGACATGACCATACAGAAATAAGAGCATATACCTGTATATAGGGAAGGGTAGGTACTACTATTCTTACAGATACTGCTTATCGGTCTGGTACTTTAACAGTACTCTTATCAGTTATTTTTGTTAGGAAGTAGTTGAATGCTAACATTAACTGTTGTCTAACTGATTGAACTAACTGTAGTTCAATCAATGGGTCAATCAATCAAATATATTGTTTTACCTTGAGATATGGTCTGATGTTCCTCCAGATTTTTCACTATCCATTGTGGTTTCAGTTGCTGATCAATTAGGAAACAGTGATATGACAATTTGTCAATTTGCAGTATGATATTATCCTTTTAATGACAGTATTTGAGCTGAGAGTACAGACTACAGAAGAAAACCGTTACTGTTTTGCTGTCAGTAAGTTAGATAACCCCTCACACTTTTCCACCTGCACTTTTTTTGTCACTTCTGGCAAAAAGCAAAGGAAGGCCAAAAACAGCCAAAAAAGGCCAAAACCCAAACTTGAGTCTTCAAAATGACAGTTTAAAAACCAAAGGGTGATGTCATATTCTACTTCTTTATACAGTTTGAATTTGATGTGTGATGTGAAGGCAACAGTATACTGAAAATGTATTGCCCATTCTGTAATTTCTCTTATCTTGACATACATTGATCTTTGTTTGAGCATGGGCACAGTATTTAATTTGAGTTGAAATAACAGTGACATGTTTTTTTTCCAATCATTGTGTTATTTTGTAAGGTAGAACATATTTGTTGCAGTTGTTTTGTGTAGGTTACCAATCTCAACAAGTGAATCACAAATTTTACTTCACGCAGGCAAGTATCCACCTAATCCACCCAAGACATACAAAATGCATTTATGAATTTTTCCTAACAGAAGTTAGGTACAGATGAACATTCCCATTCCGAAATGTGACAGGATGCTGAACCATCACTGCAGAAGGAACCCTGAGCTTCATGATGAGCTGCAGATTCAGGCTGCAGTGGCAGCAGGGGACGTCTGCACTGTCAGGAGAATGCTGGAGCAAGGATACTCACCTAAGATCCGTGATGCCAATGGTTGGACACTGCTCCATTTCTCTGCTGCCAAAGGGAAAGAAAGATGTGTTCGAGTCTTTCTGGAGCACGGAGGTGAGAAGCTTTTTTTTATTTTTGTGTAGTTGAACTATAGTATATAGAGCTGTCACAATACAGTACTGACATTCGAGTTGACGATTGTGATGCAAATAATTGTCATTATGCCACCACTGTAGTATAAGTCTAATTAAAAAAAAATAAAATAAAAAAAACAAAACAGTTTAATTATTCACATACACCTTATGAAGAAAATTATAATACATTTATTGATATAGAATTTTGAAACACATAAAATGAATTATATTTGTGTTTGCCTTTTCTTTGGACATGGTAGATATGACATGATTTAAATATACAAAGCCTATTACTGAAATATTGGAATAAGGTACAAAATTTGAAAAAATCTCTGATGCTACTTCTCCATTGAACTCTAGTTTGAAGAAGAATGCGGCGCAACGACATGATGCCATTGAAAGAGTGACAGTCTAACTGAGGAAAACGATGTGTAAATAATTATTAAAATTTGTTATTTCTGTTAGTTCCACAAAGTGTTTTTATACAGGTGAACAGAGACAATTATGTTAAATAATTGTGATTAACTCAAATAATTGCAATATGGCAATTATGCACTGTAATACAGAAGCGTATTCCTGCCAACTCAGAAAAAGAAAAAATGATCAGTGTCATGTTATAATGTGAAAAGTTTCTTGTTATAACAAGATATTTTTCACATTATAAGAAGTAGTTAAAAAGTATGGTTATTATCATCTTGTAGGATCAGATATTCATCTGAACCAAATCTCATAGCAGTATGAAGTTGATGATGATATAATAAATATGAACCTTGTGGTGGGACTTGAGAAAAGATCTCTCAATACAACCATGAATGTCAAAGGACACTATTTTGTAATTATTAATCATGTTAATGATAAAAGACAAAGTTTGTGGACAACACGAAAAATATGAAATCTGTTATGTTTTAGCTGCTTGTCACTCATATATTAAAGACGACATGCCCAAGGAAGAGTGTTATGCCACATCTGGGGCTTTTTAGTTTTTAAAACCCATATACCCAACAATATACAACACCCTCCGTCCTTAGACCCTCAGTTTGAGTGAGGAAAAACCTCAGGAAGAGCCACAAAGGAGGGATCCCTCTTCCAGGATGGACACAGTGCAATAGGTGTTGTGTGCACAGACACTGGTAAACAGTGAAAAGAGAACATGCAGATGGTACTGCAAACAGAATTATATAAATGCTAATAACACAACACAACATTCACACAGACAGGACAAACATGCACATAACACAGAGAAACAGGGAAAAAAAACATGGCGCTGTATCCAGAAGTGTTGGAGGATGATCAGTAAGCAGCAGACTTTCAGGACAGCTGACGATCCAGGTCAAGGCATCATGGCTAAGGATAAAGAAAAGACAGAGCGCATGGCAAGAAAGACTGGGAGAAGATGCCTTGGATGTAACCATTTATAAAACGTTATATTTTATCAATCCTGTCGGTAGAATGCTCACAAACAGATTCTGAGAGCACTAAATACAACAATTTTAACCAAGGCCAGACCCGACCCACCACAGGGAATCATTGAGCTTACGAATTTAGCCAAATGCTATAGCAAACAGATGACTTTTAAGTTTCGATTTAAAAGCTTCAACAGAGTCAGACTGTTTGATGTCAGCAGGAAGATCATTCCAATTAAAAGGTGCACCATAGGAGAAAGCCCTGTAGCCTGCAGAACTCTTATGGACTCTTGGAAATGATAGGAGTGCATTTAGAGAATGAAGAGCACCTGACGGAGTGTAAGGTTTAATAAGATCAGACAAATATGATGATGCATAACCATGTAAAATGTTATAAGTCATCAGAAGCACTTTGATGTCTGATCTAACATGAATAGAATGAAGCAAAGCCAGGATTGCGGAAATGTGATAAAATTTTGTCATTTTTGTTAAGATTCTGGCAGCAGTGTTCCAGACTTTTCATAGCAGTTTGAGGGAGACCGGAGTACAACGCGTTACAGTAGTCCAGTCTGGATATAACAAAAGCATGGATAAGAGTCTCTACATCTGTTGAATATGAGGATGACCTTATTTTTTAAATATTGTGTAGGTGGAAGAAGGCAGGCTTGGTAACCTTTTAATGTGCTGATCAAAAGATGAGGTGGGATCGAAGACAACACCAAGATTTCTGGCAGTTGAGCTGTGCGTGATGACACAATTATCAAGCGCGAGTGTTAACTGTTCAAACTGATGTCTGTGAAAGGGGGGGACCAATGACCAGCATCTCAGTTTTGTCAGAGTTTAAAAATAAGACATCAGTTTTTCACTGGATGTCCCAGACATCTAGTTTAGTTACCTGTGAAGGATCATCTGCCATTACCAGTAAATAAAGCTGAGTGTCATCCACATGGCAGTGGAAATTAATTCCATAATTAATAAGAATACCCCCAAGAGGTGAAATATAGAGGGAGAAAAGTAAAGGGCTGAGCACTGAGCCCCGAGGAACTCCATACTTACAGAATTATTGTACGAGATGCACTGAGTTCTATCAGACAGATACGTCCTCAGCAATGCAAGGACAAAGCCCGAGACGACAAATTTCTTTTTAGTCGATCTAGAAGTATATGGTGATCTATGGTGCCAAAAGCAGCACTAAGATCCAGTAAAAGAAGGAGAGAAGTTGAGTCTGAGTCCATTTGTAGCTGAAGGTCATTTGCAACCTTGGTAAGTGCTGTCTCTTTAGAATGAAAACCCATAAAAGTTGATTGGTATGGTTCCAGAAGGTTGTTTTGATGAAGGTGGGTCAGAAGTTAGTGGAGCCTGGGTCTACGTAGATGTGGCTTCTTCAATAGGGGTTTGACTTCTGTATTCTTGACACTGGTTGGAACTATGCGAGTTAGAGGCTCACACTGTCTTGGAGAGTGTATTCAGAGATACAGCCTCAAAATCTGTAAGAATGGACATGGGTCAACTGTCCGGAATATTGTGAGACAGCAGTAATTCTGTAGTAGTTGATGGAACAGAACTGATTTTGTCTCTGATTACATTAATTTTATGCTTAAAAAGTCAGAAAGTCAGGAGCAGTAGAAGGAGTGGAGCTGGCAGAAGACTGCTTTTGAATAAGTTTAGCTACTGTGTCAAAGAGAAATCTTGTGTTGTTTTTGTTAAAAACGATAAGTTGAGAAAAGTTTTAGCAGCAGATAGAGCACGGTTGAAATTCAAAAGACACACGTCTAGTGAACCAGCCCACGTTTGTGTCATTGTGTCATTAAAGGAGGGTGGCACACAATGCAAAAATCACTGTAATATGGTTATGTAGTACCACCTCCAGATCCCTCCATGATAACTTGTTTTTTCAGTCTCTGTAATTGTTAGATTCATTTGTTTTCTTTTTTAAATTATTGTTTATTGTGGTCAAATGAAACCAGTCAGTTTACTTTTTTTGTTTTGTTTTTTGTTTAGTCAACACTTACATTTCCACATCATTTTCTCAGACTTATACATTGTCGTCCTCTCTTTTCAACCTGTAAAATATGAAACGCCCCCCCAAATGGTTCACTACTATTGTTTGGTTCCAGCTGGGAAGCAAGATTTCAGGTTCAGAGCCAATTTATTTTTGGTCAAAAGCTTTGAATGGTTCAAAATTAGGTTTGTGAGCCACATTCTCTGAATTTGGACATAGTTGGAAACATACACAAGCCAACATATATATACAAGTCAAAATATATAACATAGGCCTAGTTGTTTTTAGATATTTTTATGTGAAAATGTTACATATTATAGCGTTCCAAAGTAATATGAACTTGACTGTTACTTGCATAATTACTGGATGAAAACATTGCATTTTTGTTTTTTTGTTGCAGCTGTCATTGTCTGCAAATAATGCTCTAAATAACATTAGTTTATTTGTAATTTTTGTAGAAAAGTCATCAGTTTCTAGAATAAACATGAATTTTACTAAAACATATACCTATATATAGTAAAGGCAGTTTTTTGTAGTGGTCTAATTTTTTTCCTGAGCTGTTTATGACTGAGTGTCCCATCAGATACCTAGATGTAATGGTGTATGTTTACAGCTAGATGGCAGTGTATGTTAAGGCAGTTTGTTGAACTGAAGAAGCTGTTGTAAAGGTCCTTTGCTGTGGATTAGAGTTGAGATGTATGGTTTTTAACCAGCTGCTCAAAGTTTATTCACCAAAGGTGGCAAGAGGTGGTCTACACTTTCTTTACTCCAGTAGAAGTGGAGAAACTTTTGTAAAAACAGACTGGTAAAAGTAGAAGTACCGATTCAGCATCTTTACTGCAGTAAAAGTGAAAATGAAAAGGGTTTGAAATGAACTCTGAACTCTGAAATTAAGCATTAAATCAAAAGTCAACCTTTGAAGGACATTTCTAGTGACTGTTTGTGTGCAAAGTGAAGTGAACCTCACATCATATTAATATAATATGAAGAATTATTTTTAAACAAATTATTATTAAACCAATTAAAAAACAATATACTGATTTGAAAAGTGATTTGCACATTCGCTCCAGTGTGCAAATCACTTTTCAGTGTCAGTAGCACAACTTGAAACATTATGACACCTTTTCTCTGCACTTCAGTCTCCCTTTCATGAACTCAGGCTGCACTCATTCAGAGACTCAAACAGAGACTACAGGTGTGTTGTTGTCTTTTTCCGTCTTTAATGTATGTATAAAAGACGTATGTATGTGATGTATGTCTTTATGCCATTTTCGTCTTGTGTCTATTATGTCTTTTACGTCCTTTATATTGTTTTCATCTTGTTTTGTCTTTTACATCATTTTCACTTTGTTATGTTGTACCTTGTTTGCATGTGATGTTCACCAGTAGATACACCAAGGGATGTTATTATTCCTTCCATTTGAGTTGAAATGGGTCTTTAAGTTGGGAAAGTGCACAACGATGCAAAATAAAAATAATGAATAAACCCATAAATGGAGTAAAACTGAGGTAATGAGCCTATTTTGAAAATGTAGAATATAGAAAATACAGATATTTGTGTTAAAATGTAGGAAGGAAAAAGGAAAAGTTAATAAATACCTAAATAAGTAAAGTACACATACCTGAAGTACAGTAACAGTATTTGTACTTAGTTACTCCCCACCTCTGTTACTAGCCACTGCCTCATTTCATCTCCACTTTCGTCTCTCCAGCTGACCCCACAGTGAAGGACTTCATTGGTGGATTCACAGCACTTCACTATGCTGCTATGCACGGCAGAGCCCGCATCGCCCGACTCATGTTGGAATCAGAGTTTCGTAGTGACATTATAAATGCAAAAAGCAACGATGGCTGGACACCACTGCACGTTGCTGCACATTATGGTCGAGACTCATTTGTACGCCTCCTCCTTGAATTCAGGGCTGAGGTGGACCCACTGAGTGACAAAGGTACCACACCACTACAGCTCGCCATCATCCGTGAGCGATCGAGTTGTGTACGCATCCTCTTGGATCACAGCGCCAACATTGACATTCAAAACGGTTTCCTGCTGCGGTATGCTGTCATCAAAGGCAATCATTCATACTGCCGAATGTTCCTGCAGAGAGGAGCAGACACTAATCTTGGCCGTCTCGAAGATGGCCAGACGCCACTACACCTATCAGCCCTGAGGGATGATGTGTTGTGTGCCCAGATGCTGTACACATACGGGGCTGACACAAACACCAGAAACTACGAGGGCCAGACGCCTGTAGCTGTGTCTGTCAGTATGTCTGGGATCAGCCGACCCTGTCTGGACTTTCTGCAGGAGGTCACAAGTAAGTGTCACTAACAAACATCCTTTCACAATTTTCTCCAACATTACATCAAAGTTACTGGCACCCACTCAGTATGTGTGGTTTAAAATGCTGCTACATTTCATTATCAGCATTAAATAATGTAAAAATAGTATGATTTTTTTCATTCAACCCACCCCATTTCCAGAAAAGTCTGGACATTTTTTAAGCTGCATTTAAAAATGAAAATCTGTTACAACTGTTCAATTTGTTTGAACTTTTATTCAACTGACAAAAGTACAAAGAAAAGATTTATGGTCCAAATGAAGAGATATTACCATAAAGATTGTGATTTGCAGCGCAACAATATAAACGATAGAGCATAATATGAAATGATAGACATTTTTCTGTTATCACAAGATATATCATCATATCGCACAGCCCAGGTATGTCTGACTGTGGACCAGAGTTATTATCCCCTTAACTAAAAAGACCAGAAGAAACAAAAACACTGGGTCTTGGTTGCAGTCTGTAACTTCACACTAAACCCTTTAAATTAAGTCCAATATTATGAAAAGTAATTAATCGGTGTATATCAAACATGTTTGTAAAATACAGTAATTAAATAGAATTTATAGAATTACCATTAAGCTGGGTCATGGGGCTATAGGACAGGGTTCTCATGGCCATGAAAAACCTCATGAAAAGTCATGAAATTTTAAAATCAAATTTTCCATACCTGGAAAAGTCATGAAATGAAGTAAAATCATTATAATGTGTCTAATTCTCAGGGATGTAAATTCTACACCTTTTGGTGAAATTTACCATTTTGAGAACAAAACCACCTACAAATAGTTTCTGTTTATATTCAAGTAAGGCTAAGGCTCAAAAAGTGAATGTACAGGCTATAGGCAACAGAATGTCTTTAATAAAACATTGTGAAATTCAGACCACATATATTCAGAAAAGTTGGTTTCAAAGTCAAACATTTCAGTGAAATAAATTACATTACATTACTCTTGGAGCAGGAAAATTAATTAATCATAGGGTTGGTTTTTCCTTATCCTGTTGGAAAACTTTGACTGTAAATCCACATTTTAAAGCTGATAATTAAAAGCATTTTCCTGGACCCCCCCCCAGGGGATTGTATCTTTTTCATCACCTTTTTCATCCCTGACAAATTTGTTTCCCTGAATTTTGTCTGTAATGTATTTCAAATGAACATGAAAATAACTATGGAATGGAAAAAGTTACTATGGAATTTTTATGCAATAATTCATTTTTATACAGTAATAGTCCTAATAGTAAAAGTCCAAATTTGACTTCTGTTCATGCACTTAAAGGTTGTGAACGGGCGTGGAAATTATATTACCCAGTCCTTGAAAAGTCATGGAAAAAATTGTGTCTGTTAAAATGTGTGGGAACCCTGGTAGATGCAACAACAATAGCAGGTTTTCATTGATGCCATTGTCTATTTTTGAAATGTCTGAAGGTAAAAATTAGAACCAATTGAATAGATTGATATTGATTATATTACCAAAAAAAGTAGCCTTGCCTTGGTGATGCTCAATGCTCAGTTTTGACAGCAGCTAGTGTTGATTCTGTTGAATCATTCATGGATTATCTCTCTTTGTGTTTCTGCTTAAAGAACATGTACACCAGTGAAACTACAAAAATGGACCCAGAAGTAAAAAAAGAGTGTTTTCAAAGTGGGATATTAAATGTTCCCTGCTCTTTTACAAGTGCCAGCTCTAACCAGTGTTGCATGTCTGTTTGCTGAAGTGTAGAAAGGGATTCCAAGTTAGTTTAGCACAAAAAGTGATAAGGCCTTTTATTGTAAGTTGAGAGGAAGAAAAAGTTGAGAAACGGAGAGAATGAAAGAGGGCTGCCTGCCAACACGAGGTTCTAATGACCAGTGTTCAGTCACAGAACAATTCCAGAGCACATTACCTGAAGCATTCTGATTTAGAGAGAACAATGGCTACATTCCTCCATTGGCCCCTGAACTTTGATATCAAAGATATCAAAGAGCTGTGCACTGATTCAAACAAGCCCTTTCAGAGACTCTGAACCATAAGCCAGATCACATATCTGCTGGGTTATTGATTACACCTCTACCTTGGTGGATTAACTCATCTGCCATGAAAGGCTCATCCCACACAGAATGACTGGCACTCTGCTCTTTTGAATACTGCTACAGACATATCAGTGTTGCTCCCTGTAGGTTTTTCTCATGTCACATACTGCTGTGTACATATAAAGATTCCAACTTCAAGCATAATCAGTTGAAGTGTTACTTGGAATATCTTCATTCTCTCCATCTAGATCTGTGAACTTAAGAATTCTAGAATGATTTAAAAAGCCATTGTTGTCTTGTAGTAAGTACAAATACATAACACAAGCCTAATGACATGTAACATGACACATCACTGGCCACTACTTCACAAGCAAACTTTGGGATTTTACAGCAGTTTTATTCATGGGTGTAAATTTCAGGGGTATGCAGGGTATTTGTCTCCCTCAGTATTTTGAACATATACATTTGTTGTCAGGCATCACTACTTCTTGGTTACTCACTGTTTTTACAAGGATCAAAATGTATTAAAATTGTCACATTTGTATTATGTCATAGTAATTTTATAACACATTGTAATCATTATTATAATTCCTGATTAACACGGTTATCAGTCACTGTAAGTGGTCATTGTTTGCTTTAAGTAAAGTGAAAAAAATAAGATTAAGTGTTTGCAAGAACAGGACAAATTTATTTTAATTACTAGTACTACGTATAACTACTGCATTCTAGACATGGGCTTCATAGAAAGTAGTACCACTCTGTACAAACACTGAATCTTTTGTGTCAAAAATAATCATGCACCACAGAGGCTTAACCAGGTCTCCTTCTCTAACAGAGTTGTTCAATGTTTTAATCAATGGTCAAAATGTGTTCTCTGTCTATTCTATTTTTCAGTCACCTTCTATTTTACTAAAATCATCCCAAAACACAATCTGAGTTCTTATTCAAGAATATGATAGTGAAACGAGGCAAAAACGACATAAAAGATGAAAATAACATAAAAGATGCAATAAAAGAAAATGACACAGAAATCCTGCTGAAACTAATGCGAATCCAGTCGAGGGGTTAATAAATAAAATAAAATGAATAAATGTCTCATAGACATGAATAGACACCACATTTAAAGTGGTTACTTCAACAAACAAAAGAGGACAGAGTAACATGTCTATACTTTCTGATCAAGTAGCTGAGGTTGCTTTAACCTAACACAAAAAATAAATCTGCATTTCACTTGTTGCTTTTGAAATGGAAATACTTGATGCTTTTCTATTATATTGGGGTCAATGACATAAGGATTTTTAACAGGCTAATTTTTAAAATACAAAAAACAAGAATAGTGCAATTGTTCAAACACCAAGAATGTTGTTTACAGATAATTTCATAATACATTTTTAAATTGAGTTGCTTTGAGTGTCTAGATGTTTTTTCATCTAGGCTGTGGCCTTTAAAAAATGTAATTTGTTGCGACAATGATTTATCTCAGTCACCTTCTTAAATTTAGTTGGCACATTTTTTCTGTAAATTGCATCAAAATGCAATTCAAGCATACCATAGATACATTTGAAAATACAATGAAGTTGAATAGTTTTAGAGTGATTTCAAAGGAGTCCTCAAAACAGCACACATGTCCAGATGGTTGCACTACATAACATTTTGACGCTTCAATAACAGAGATATTACAAATAGCTGATGCTTTTAGAAAATGTAAAGTGAATGCTTATATGGGCATATATATGATATCTTTTTACCCATTGAAACCATTTTTAACTGAAAAAAATTCAGTCGGACAGAAAATGTAGGCGTCACGTCATTGACCCATCTGAATATGAACTCATTATCATGAATGCTTGTTTAATTTTAAAAAAGCAATTAGAACAAATCACCTTTAATATGATCTGTGAGCCAAATATAAACTTTTTCACAGTTTTCTGGTATTTCTTTTGCTAGCAATTTATACCTATATATTGGGATGTCACATTTCATGTGTTTGAACAGCCTTGACTGACTGTCAGGCTTTAAGTGTCATGAGTCAGTGGATGCAGCACACACTTTATCTAGCTGTCTGAGAATGTTTACTGTAGTGAAGAGGATGAAATGTCAATGGAAAGGACTTCCCACGTCTGACTGATAACACTCACAGGCGTCACATCCTGGAATAAAGCCGATTGTTCAACCACTGATAAGAGTGGATAGGATTTGGGGAAGTGATTAATGCCTGTGTTTGAAAATTTGAAAATCATCCCCACTGCATACAGTGATTCAGTACAGCCTTTAAAAATCAGCAACAGCGTCAATCACTCATCATGACAGGTGGCAAAAGTACACATTTTCTTTACTCCAGTAGAAGTACAGATACATATGTATAAAAAGTACAGATACAACTTCTTCACTGCAGTAAATGTGAAAATGTACAGGCTCTGAAATGTACTCTAAGTAACAAAGTAGGCCTTTGAAGGACATTTCGCCTGGCTCTTTGTGTACAAAGTGAACTGAACCTCACATCTCAAACCATTCTAACTTCAAATTAAAATAAAAAACATTGAACATAGTGAACATTAGCTTTGCTTTCAGTTCAGCAACAGAATGTTACGACACCTTTGCACTCCATTGTGCTTTTCATGACCTTGTTACATCTTTTACGTATTACCACCTGGATTCAACTTAGCAAATAGGTAAGCGCTTTCCACTGGATAATTACTGCAGTGATTAATATGTTTCAACTGGCAACAAGTTATTTAACCCTAACTGATGCAGTGAGTAGCTTCTCATTTCTTCTTCAAATCTTGAATGTTGTTTTTTTTACGATTTGGTGAAATCCAATGGTAAAACATCAACAGTAGAACCCTCGGCTATGCTTAATAGTGAAAGTAAGAGCATTTCCACACAAACAATGTGAAGAGAACTCAAGTGATTAGGACTAAATAGCTGTGTAGCCTTAAGAAAACCACTTGGTCTCTGATTGGCCATCAGTGAGGCCAATTAGGAAAAAAAAGGTTTCAGTTTGATAAAGAGCATAGAGATTGGACTGTGGAGCAATGGAAAAGGTCATATGGTCTGATGAGTCCAGATTGACCCTGTTCCAGAGTATTGGAAACATCAGCGTGAGAAGAGGCAGATGAAGTGATCACCCATCATGCCCAGTGCCTACCGTACAAGCCTGTTGGCACTGAATTGAATTGTATTACCGTTGTACTTTGCAATATTGCTTGGACATGGAAGATTCTCAACGAAATAATCCTGTAAATTGCACAGTGAACCCTGTATTTTGTGACATTATTAAACATTTGAATGTTTCCATTAACAACTGACCCCAAACCATTTACGTTAATGGACTTTTTGTTTAACTTCATTTAGTGGCAGTTAGTGTTTTTTTGTTTTTTTTAGTACAGAGTTGCGAGTCACAAGTCAAGTCGGCAACCCCGATAGGTAAACAAATCCAATATATATACACCATATATCTACAGCGTGTTATAAACAACAACTTCAAACCACACCTTTAATTAAAAAATACATACTGTTGGTAGTTTTACCGCAAATGCTTTCTCCAGCAGAGTTTGTTTCGAGTGGTTGATGTGAGTCTTTCCTCAGCCTTGCGAATAGGCCCATCTAGCAGCCCCGCTTTTGCTTTCTCTCTCACCACTTGTACCACTTGTCCGTGCTGATGACAATCCACAGAAACCCTGGTACTCTGGCACTGTTGTCTGGGATGTTGTGATTGTGGTGGAAAACTGTCGGGATTGCTCTGCTTTGAGATAATCAAGTCCTGACGACTGTATGCATATGTGAATGCGTGACGTAATCAAAGCTAAAGGCGGTCCAACAGAATATCATAGGAAATATTATATATTATGTTATTTTTGGCCAGGCAGTGTATATACTGGCTTTCACAACATTAAATTAAAATAAAGAACATGTACAAAATAAGCACTAAATCACAAAAGTCAGAGACTACAGGTGTGTTCTCGTCTTACATCTTTTATGTGGTTTTCGTCTTCTGAAATATATTGTGTTGTTTTCGCAGTTACATATATTTGTCCTGTTGATCTTGTTTTGTCGTTCATCAAGGGATTATCTTTTCTGTGTGTTATTCTTCCATCCATTTAGGTTGAAATCAGTCTTGATGTTGTGAAGAAGTAACATGCCTGGTCTGAAAATGTAATGAGTAGATAGATATTTTCATATATATTTTTGGGCTGTCAATCGATTAGAAATAATTCATTAATTGCAGAATTTTATCTTAAGATTGAAGCAGATTTACAATGAAACCGTCAAGACCATCACAACTAACTGTCAGCTTGTCAGATATATTTCTGATCTGCATGGACAGAAATAAGAACAAACCCAGGCCTATATATTGAAGTGCAATTTAAATTTCAAAACCACCAAGATAAGATAAACTTTAAGGCACAAATTTAAATGATAATTAACAACAATGTTCAAGTGTCAAATGAATTTCCACAACAGTCCAGTAAATCTGAAAGAAAACTGAGCTGAGAGTTGAGATGATGAAACCTTTCACTCTATTTGACTCAATTCAAACTACTGGTCATTCAGTCACACACTGTGACAGATCAGTCATGATCATGTGACCAACCATCGACCATCATACAGAGCTGCTTCCACATGTATTACTATCAGCTGCTTATACAACTGTACATGGAGGTGGAATCACGTAAGTTGATCCTAATGTGATGTATAAGAGACTGTAGATTGTTCACATACTGGACTTTGAGGCTGCTGTGCACGAGTAGAGAGAGTGTGAGTGAGCGAGTGAGTACACGCAGCGCGGCGATGGTCGAACGAGGTAGAAAGAGAGAGTGATGTTGGTGGTTACATAAGAGAAATTACACCTTATTTTCAGAGTGTTTAATGGCGTTTACAGTTCTAAAACACAAATAAACACAACCACACCTTAGCACAGGGGTGGGCAATTAATTTTCTGAAGGGGCCACATAAGAAGTTGGGACTGTTTTGGAGGGCCGGACCAATAGGCTGAACCCAATCCTGCTCAATATGAATTATATACAGTATCTTTATAAAAAAAAGCAGTAAATGTAATGATTTGATTAATTGTTA
>JAPQRN010000155.1:0-19931 GCA_037367275.1 Coranthus polyacanthus | reverse complement strand
TTTTATTTTGAGTTTATTAATATATTTCAATAGTATTTTTATTTCAATTTAATAACAAATTTTAATTTGGATAATTTGATTTTTGTTTCTTTGGGATTTTGTTTCTTTTCTTTTTATATTTCATATTATACATACCTAAACTATTCATAGCATTTAATAAATATATAAATAAATAAATACATAAATACATAAACACACATTCATAAATACATAAATAAATAAATAATTAAAAACTGCTTTTGATGGCCTTTCTTGGCCAATGGACGGAGGTCCGCCACCGTAGGCGACCCCGTCCAAACCAATGGACTGGGGGCTGGGGAGGGGGCCCGGCCTGGAGGAAGGACGGTGCACCTCCTGGGCCTTTCTGGGCCCAGGCTCCAACCCTTCCTCCTTACCCTACCCTTTCATACAAAAACTAAATTGCAAAAAATAATTCATTGAGCATTACTTACCTGTGTTTAAAAGAAAAACCCTATCCAAGATATTCATTCATGCACTTACCTTCAAGCTGTGAACATCTCCACTATTGTTGGTACCCCTGCATTCTTGCACTTACCTTCAAGCTGTGAACATCTCCTGACTTTTTCCTGATCCTCAATTCACCATGACGGATATTTTTTCTACGGCACGTGAAAATTCCGAGACCCTGCTACAAACACGTAGTAAATACAACACAATTGCGGAATTCCTGGCAGCAGATGACATACTGCCATTTCATGCTTGCCATGTGGAAGACTTCTCAGCCTTCTGCATGGCAAATTATGATATTGATGGCATTGTCATTGATGCAGAAAAGCTGGAATTTATCCAGTTGCCAATACACTACATAAGGCTTCCTAAATATAAAGGTTTGGTTTTTAACAGTCAACCACCTGGTCTTTCACCTGCATCCACCACGTCGACAAAAGACTTTTAAGCTGTTTTTAGGACTGCTGTCTGGACACCTTTAACGTCTTTTCTTACCTGCCTGCTCCCGAGCTACAACCATCAGCCTTCTCCAGCATTTTTAGGAGAATCAGCCATAGCCCCGCCCGGGGCCTTCAAAGAACCCGGAGGACAACTGGACACAAGCACCAGCTCCAACCCAGCCCTCCGGGCTCACGACCTCCACTGGCTGGGGGACACAGGTAGGACCTACTAACGGTGGTTATGTTTTCCCACAGGACCGGGCCCATCCGATTCGGCCCTGGAGGTCGTAGGACACAGGACACTCAGGCACAAGCAGACACACGCACATACACTCGCACTCAGACACGCACGCACACAGCACACAGACACACCAGCCAACAACATGCTCCGCTTTTCACCCCTACACTCACTCAGCCGCCCGACGAAGCCACCAGGCAGGCGGCTAAAGTTTATTTTAAGATCATTCAAGTCACTCACCACAGTTCCATCATGTCACACGCACTCAACACTAACATCTTCCCGGCAGGTATGATGCGCCAGGTACAGAAACTCACCGCCTTCATCAAACCAGCCGTGCCGACAGACTTGGTCAGAGACAAGATCCAAACCAATACTCACACCTGGATGCGCAATAACCTGGACATTTTGCATACACACTATCAATCCACACTCGCCACACTCAGCCTCCACACTCACAATCCCACTGCATTCACTATAGCCACAGGCTGGGCCTACAAGTGGTACGGCCACCGACTGAAACCGGACACCATAACCACCTTACGCAACACCTTTCAAACTCTCGGTTTACAGGTTCATAATAACTCACTTTCTCCTCAGGACTCCTCCTCCACATCTGATTTCACTCCACCTCCTCCTTCCTCACAATCTTATATTTCCATTATCCCCTCAGATGCGAGTGAAGTCCCCCCAGATGCCGAACCGCCAGATGTGGGGGACAGGGACCACCTCCCCGCTCTGCCCAGGCCCAGAACCTCCTATGCCAACTCCCTCTTCATGGGACCCAAAAAGAGCCTTATTGAACAGGTCCAGATTCATCATAATACAATAAAACAATCCAATTCAACCCCCCTACCACAACACATTTTAAAATACAATAGACAACCCCATAAACAGTACCCACCTGCTCCTCAGATGAACCTCTCACCCATTCCGGTTACTGGGCCAGGCGGTTGCGGGCGAGCCTCCCTGTCCCCCCCTTCTCCTTTTCTTCGTCCCGCCCCTCCTCCTCCTCTCGTCTCCGCTTCAGGTCCCACTCAGCACATCCTCTCCAATTCTCCGCAGGCCTGGCCCCCCACTGCGACCAGCTCCTGCAGCAAAAACAAATAATAACAACAACAACAACCGTGGCGCACCGACGAACAGAGACCCATATGCAGGACAACAAAAAAAACAACAAAAGTAATAAACATAAAAAGTTAATGAGTACAACCATCAATTTACCCACCTGTAGCTCCAATGTGGTCTCGTCTAAACCCCTGTCTCCACCTCGCCCACTGTCTGCAGATGGCGCGTACGCGGCCACGGTCCGGGTCCCAGAACGACGGCCTCCCAGTGACATAGTCCAGCAGCGGTCTGCTAATAAGCGGCCGATGCTGCCTAAAAAATCACATGGGGAAAATAACATGACGACAAATCCCATGCTCCATGCTAACATGCAGGACGCGGGTATGCAATCTGAATCCCCTCAAACCTCCCCCGGGATGGCCATCACCTGGATTCGATCCGAGTGTCAGACAGATGATTCTGCTCTGCTTCTGCCTTCCACCACTGGGGAGACGGGGTGGACAGCGAGGACCGGGTTCCCTCAGAGGGTGCTCTATACAGGCCCGCCTATCATACGCCGAGCTCGGAAACTGCAGGATTGGAATTTTAGGGGGGTTAGACCCGTCCTTATAATTGGCGATTCCAATTTAAACAGAATACCTCCTCACTCAGACCACCGCATTCAAATAGATAGTTACCCGGGAGCCCACATCTACCATTTTCTAAAAATATGTGAAAAAACTCCAGTCCATACCGACACCAAAATCTTAATCATTTCCATCGGTCTGAACAACAGGGACCAGGACCCACATAAAACCTCCGCAAAACAACTTCGAGCACTATACAGGAGGGCGAGGGCCACCTTTCCTAATGCTAACATTTTTTTCCCACTAATCAACTTCTCCCCATTATTATCATCACAGGAACAGCGACACAACTTGGACTCCATTAACCTCTTTCTTTCCAGGCATCTCCCCCATCTCAGCGGCCTGCCAAGGGACCAGTTCCACACACACACTGACAATATACACTGGACCACAGACACAGCACACTGCATTTTCAAACACTGGATTCTGCAACTACAGCTAAATTTATAGAAAACACACAACCTACACCGGATCTCACACACACACACACACACACACACACACACACACACACACACACCCCTCACTGTCCTCTTCTCCCTCTCTCCTCTGCCTCCTGTCCACCCTCTCCCTTCACCTCCTCTCGCTAAACCACCCTACGCCCCCCCCAAGAACGACCACGGTCGCCCAGGGGACCTACACACCGCCTCCAATGTTCTTAACCTTTCTACTTTGTTCACACCCACCCCAGCTCAAATCAGTCTACTGGAGAGGGGCTTCTCTTTCGTTCCACTCCCTTCCAAATTTGACCACTTAGCACTTTTCAGGGACCTGCACAGTTATCACAGACGCATCAAATTATTAGATTATTTTCAGTCAGACAACTCGGAGAGGGTCCCCTTTAAGCTACCCTCCACGTGGGAACCGGACTGGGGCACAATCAGGAAAGACACCAGGGAGCTAATCCTCCACAACCGGAGGACGTTCTGGTCCTATCCACCGGACCAGGAGCACCCGGACCCCTTCAAAAATAGGGGTCAAAAATATTTATTATGGATGTGGATACCACAGGGCATCCAGGAGGCCACCTTACACAAGGTGCGACAGATAATTAACCTCTACGGCCGCAAAATCATCATTTCCTCTACGGCTCAGATGACCCAAGGCCTAGATACTTTTACCTCCTGCCCAAAATTCATAAAGAGCCCCACACGTGGACAGTCCCACACATCATCCCTCCGGGTCGTCCAATTGTGTCGGACTGCAGCAGCGCCACCTACAACATCGCACAATATATTGATTATTTTTTAGGGCCCCTCTCCACCAAACACCCCAGCTATCTTAAAGACACCTTTCACTTTCTAGACACTATCCGACCCATGGCGGTCCCCAAGAAAGCCTTTCTCTTTACCATAGACATAGACAGTCTCTACACAAATAACACACAGACGGGCTTACAGGCCGTCCAAAAACTTTTCCCACAGGTACCCGGACCCGGCTTGACCCGATTGGGCCATCTTACAACACCTGGAGCTCTGCCTCACCAACAATGATTTTGTGTTTGACGACCAGTTTTACTTACAGGTGGAGGGAACCGCCATGGGCCAGCGTTATGCACCTTCTTACGCAAATATTTACATGAGCGAGTGGGAGCGAGAGACTCTGGCCAAGTGCGAGCTTAAACCCTGCTTCTATCTCAGGTTTTTAGACGACATCATAGGCGCCTGGCCGCACAGGGAGAAGTCATTCCTCCAGTTCATAGATACGTTACAAAACCATTTTTGCATTCGCATGTCTAATTGTTTTCCAGGGTAACTCACTTTAATTCTCCTCGGTTTATTTCAAACAGAATAAAGACAAATACAGAGATTTAAAAGTATTTATTTCAAAGAACATTCAGTTCAATATTCAACTTCCTACGTACGTAGGATTCATCTCACAAAAAATTATCCATGAGCTTTAGATATGATATAGTAAAGTAAATCTTCCTATTTATCTTCCGACATTTTCTTTATCGTTTGGGGACCTGGGGCGGATGCACTGGAGAGCCAGCTTTAATAACAGTTTGGGAGGTCGTAAGTGTGAATCTCATCCCTCCACTATTTGTAAAATAAACAGTCTATCTTATTTATTTCAAAATAAATTAAGGACTTCAAAAGTTTAAAAGGAAAGCATAAATAAAATATCAAGATTTTGTTATACTAAGAAATGATCCCATACATGACATTAAATTAGGTGATATATATATTGGTATGTGCTTCTGCAGGTTCCTTCACTATCACTATCTCATTTATTGACTGAACCGTGACATTGCCTTTATTTTCTTATTATGCTGCTCTTTTTGGCCAGGTCACTCTTGGAAAAGAGAGCTTTAAATCTCATTGAGGATTTCACCAGGTTAAATAAAAAGATACATACTTCAGTAAATGTACAAATAGCACACTGTCAAAACACAGGCAAATACACGTAGAAATATGCATTCAAAACCTTATGTCAATTTGTCTTATTAATGAATAAGTTTTATTAGAAAAATGTACTTAAAGTATAAAGGTCACAGCAGTAAATAGTCCATGTCAGTGTTTTACTAATATATCTGATGTTTCTGATAATACAAGAGGGTTTTTAACGGTTTTATTTAGTTTAACAAGGAGGAGAATCTGAAACTCAAACCATAAAGGAAACACTTCATCTGTTTGTCATAAAGATTCAAATTAACTCCATTGGAGATATGTGGTTTTTACTGAACAGGAAGGGGATGGAAAACAGGAATTAAAGCTGTCAGACAAATGTAGTGGAGTAAAAGTATTGGACACAGTATTTGCTTCTGAAATTAAGTGGAGTAGAGTAGTAAAGTAAAATACAAGTACCTTAAATTTGTTCTTTAACATTTTCCTCAAAAAAACAATAGACTCATACAATAATAATCATCTGAGTTGTGAGTGTGTGGTGGTGTATTTACTTGCAGAGACTCTGCCCTCTGCCTGGATTTTCTATTTTCCTCGTGGACCTTTGCCAGTGTGTTTGTATATCCAGCCAATGACAGCATCGCACAGCACATGTGGGTGGAACAGAAATGAAGCTGCTTTTCTTACTTCAAAGCAACACACACAGACACCACTCAGCCTGTCACAGACACACAGAACAGGAAGGAGTAGAAAAAGAAACAAGGAAGCATGTTCTTCACTTGTATTTCCCCCTAGAACATTCTTGTAGAGTTTTGCAGTAATGTGGGCAAGTTTATGTGCTTTAGAGCAAATTTTTTTTTTTATTTCAAGGCTTATTCTCACTATCAGTGCTCACTCTCTCCATTCGGTCTATGCTCCCTCATTCACTGAGTGGAGAGGACAGGCCAAGTTTGAACAGTTCTGTTCACAAGCAAGAGATGTTACATACTTTGGCTTCAAGTATGAGGGTAAAAATAATAAATTACATTCTGCCATTGAGCTAAATGTATCTTTCAATATTAAGAGAAAATTACAGCTCCCCCTGCAGAATCCTTGTTGCTGCTTCTAAATGTTCCATTAAATACAAAGTGTAAACTAAATATAACCATAGAACTAATAACTTTCATGCACAGAATATTTGACACTTAAAAATTACAGTTCTTCTTCCTCGTTCCTTTATGCATACTAACAAGGATGATTATTTAGACTAATTGTTTCTCTGCAAATCACTGATTTGACATGACATGTTCACTCTTCATTTACTCTTCTTTTTACAATCTCATCCATATGACAGCATAGTGAAATTCAGTCTTATTTAATATTGCGTTCACATTCAAAAATGCTGGAGACAAAACCTGAACTGAATATGTAATATACATTTTATTCAATTTTGCTGAAATGATTGCCAACATTTATTACTTTTAAAAATCTGCAGCAGATTGAGCTAAAGGGGGACCACACCTACGCTGATCTGCAGACTGATCTGCTGAAAGTATCAGTTTTAGCAATTGCTAAAATATTACCATGAATAATGTGTAATTTGTTGCATTTGACCCACACATTGTAAGTTTACCATTTTAGCTGGTATTTCCAGACTCCAACTGAAGTGTCTGATTCCAACAGGCATAACCAGACACCTGAAGCACATAGCAGCCACATTCTGGCATCTGGGTCAACAACTTAAAGCAATCATATATGTCCTGTTTATTTAAAAAAAAACACACACACAATATGCAGAAGGGGGAGGAAAAGATGCCCAAGTTTGTTATCTTTTACAACACAGTCAGGAGAGAGGGCATTTTTACTTACCACCATGTTACCATCAAGTCCAATTGGAGCTATTTGTAATATACTTATTTTAAAATATTCAAAAATTTAAAAAAGTTGTTAGTGTTTAGAGGAAAGGATTTTAATATTCTGCCAAAGATGTCGTGTATTGCAGAGGTCTGTACTGACTGTCCCTGGGCTGTTGTAATACCACTTCATACCACTAGAGTGAGTAGTCAGCTACTGTAGCTGTAATAGGCCTAAGTCTGACACACAGCAAATGGAAAGTAGCTCACAGTAAACACTAAATACAACCATGGCTGAAGCTCCTCATAAACTGACCATTATCACGATCACCACCCATTGAAACAACATTCAGAGTCAAAGAAGAGAAATTATAAAAGTAGAAGCAAAATGCAAATCAGTGTTGGTATTGTTTTCTGCTGCTGGACACAGATCTCAAGGAGTAAAGGAAGGAAGTTTGAAGAGTTCACATTTCTTCTACACTGGTAACTAGGTGATGTTGTGATGCTTACGAAGGTATAATGGACTTTGTCATTTGTTGATCCATGGTTCAGACCAAACTGACACTTCTGACCTTGTTTGGACAATTCAAAACAGCAGCTACTGACAACATAAACAAATTAGGATGTTTTGTGGTTTTAATGTGGCTGTTTTTAGCTAAAACCTGAGCTAAGCCCCCCCACCCCCCCAACTGTTAGGGTTCGGCCCACAGTCCCAAAATGTTCTTATCATTTTCAGATTCAGTTGAAAAAAATAATCATAATTTCTATGTTTTCATGCCTTAGGTAAGACATTATATAGGGCATGATATTGTGTTATAGTTGATGTTTTTTCTCCATATACAAGTGGTGTAAAACCTTAAAAACACACTGCCCTTGCTTTGTGAAATAGAAATTAAGGATTAAGCAACCCTTTACTGATGTCAAATAGACTACTTATATATTCTAAATACATCCGTGACTCAAATTTGGTATTGAGAATGTGTTTTTGTTTTGATATGATTCTTGGGCCAAGTCAAAACTGACCTGCACCATAATGTGATGGTATAGAAAATAAAAAGTATGTGAGGGTTAAAATGTAGCATATACAACATTATATATGAGAATCCACCATGAAACACATTAAACAGCTAAAACGAAGTATTTGCTGAAAAAAATACATTTATAGCATGTCTGTCCATGTAAGTTGACTATGTGCAGCACAACTTGGAAAGACATCAGAGCAATATCAGAGATGGGGAAAATAATTAACTAGCCACAGAAATTCCACAGGATGGACTAACACGCTTTAACTTGCTTTGATTTCATGCTTCAGTTATCATCTATGGAGATGTGGCTGTTGTCTGGCTGCCACACTGAATTCCTGCCTAATGTCATGGTTTAAATAAGAGACAGTTTAGACTGTGGTGCACAAAGCTGGGGGTTGTCAGGTCCACCATGAACCACATGCCAAAGTTAGTCTTTTGAGGCCTTTTCTAAAAGTCCATGTAATAGCTTGCATGTTTTTGGTCTTTGGTTTCATCATTGAAATAACACACACCTTCAGCAACTCTGTACATTTTCTGTGTGGTCATATTGGATTCATTTGCATGCTGCTTCCCCCGCTCAACCCATTCACTGCTGCATTCTTCACATTCCTCCATTCAATAGAGGTCAGAGCAGAGAGAGAGAGCAAACGAAAGGGGAAAAGAAGAGTGAGATAAAAGTAGAAATATCCGGAGCGTGGGTGGCTCGGGAAATGATGAAACAAGTGGGCTTGACTGTGAAAACCACAATTGAGGACAAGACCCCAACACCCCTCCTAACACACATACACACATCCCAAAAAGTGCTGGCCATTACCCCATATGGCATTATCTTTTGATGACAAAAGAAAGGCGAGCGAGTCAGCTAGGCAGCCGTTATGACGTGCTTTCCTCGGTTTCGGCATCATTTTTTTTCTGAAGTTCAGCAGCTCAGCCTTTTTGATGCCAAGCACCATCTGTGATCCAATTCAGACTGGTGATACCAATCTAAACATTTTTTTAAGTAGGGGGGGAGCAGTGGTGGGTGTTACATTTGAGCAGGACTCTGATGCATTTTATGTCCTGGTGGGTGGTGATCAACTTTCAAAACATTTCTTAAGAAGCAGGAAACTCATAGCTGCTTGGAAACGTTGCAACGTCATTCCTAAAATGCAGTTTTAACCCGCTGATGATGCAGCTTTGAGACAAGCTTCTGTTTAACAAATCAAATGAGTAAGATAATGATGACCTTATTACTTAATACAACTTTTCAGATGACACTTTCTTCTAGAGCAAGTGAGTGAGTAAGCTTTGACTAGTTTAGGAGGAAGTTGTCTGCTTTGATTCCTGAATAATACAGGACATTCATAAACTAAATTACAATTTCAATTATTACAATTTTATTTTTGTAACAAAATGAATGTCCCCTAGCTTTGGGTTTGTATCAACAAGCAGAGCTTGAGGCAAGTATATTTTACATAAACCTTTGTCGCATTGATCAACGTCATGATGCATTCCTACTGGTGGTTTTGTATACATAGGTCATAGCAGCGGTCAGAGATGAGTGTCCTCAATTTCTGACACTGTCAGAATTTTGTGCCAGGCCATCTTTTATTGCAAGACAACGACAACAGCTCTCCTGAAAACTCTCACTCATTTGTCTGGACAGCCCAAAATATGCACAGTGTATACTGGGCTTTACCAGCGGTATATAGCAGTCAGCATGACCCTAGTCTGGCAACACATTCTTAGATATATGTTTAGGCATAAAAAATATGTGGCTATGGTAATAAAAAAAATAGGGTCTGCGGAAGAGGGAAAATAAGAAAGAAAGGGAGAAAAAGTCAAAATAAACATCATGAAAAGGGGCATGTACCCTGGTGTCCTGTGTGGAAGCTGACAAACATCCCCAACCCTTCCTTTTTAGGTTTTTGAAACTTGACAGCACCTAGCCATAACCTAGTCAATTTCTGACATCTAAGCAGTTACACTGACTTTGATTCAATTATAGGAGTACCTGGTGTGTTCATGGGTTAGAATGGACACTGAGGGATCATGATCAAGCATCAGTATGTGGCAAAAATGTTTTCACTGCTTGACTTGCCATTAGACATCTCTTTCTAACTGACAGACACAGCTGGTCTTTGGCGTAATGTTGTCCATATAAGTAAGTTCTACAGTCAAGAACATGTAATACCAAGAGAAATGGGTTTCTGATAGCAAAATAAAGCAGTGAAAGTATTCTAAATATGACATACCCGTAAATAGACAGTTTTTTTCTTATTAGCTGGGCCTATGTTGCTTCTCGCCCTTCTACAGCAGTACCTCAAACAACTCACTTAAACCCAATAAAGGATAAGCTATGATGCCAATGACAGGTGACCCAATTAAACGGGCCGTTACACTGAATAAAATGAATTTCTCAATTTGAACATCATTGGAAACATTGGCTATAATGCAAGTATACAAATCAACAAAATATATAACACAGGCCTAGTTGATTTAGATATTTTAATGACTATGTTACATATTATACCTTTAATGAAGTGTCTGTTATGACCTTCACTCAGTGTTTGGGAGAATAAAGGGAGTACCATGAGGTTTTGCCTAAAACCTTTCCTAATATGACAAGAAAAACTGCTGGAAGCCTAAGATTATAAAAGTAATGACATATAAAATAGGTAATTAAAGAGATAAACAACTAAAGATACAGACAACGATCTCCAAGGCTAAATTAGTAAGCAAAAATACCACATTGACTCAGTTGGGCTACAGATTCAAACAAAAGGATACCACTAAGCTCCCTGTCTTACCACAAAAAATGAGAACAGGGGAACCAAATAAAAGGCAGACAACTCCTGCAAGGCTTGTTTAAAGTTACTGAGATCGGTAAAGTAAGGCACGCTGAACAACTAGGTAATAATGATAAAGGATCTGGGTCACGGTATTATAAAAACATTCAGTTCATTAACACACTCAGAAGCTGACGCTGCAGCACCAACTCTCCAAGGCCAAATGGCCTCTGTGCTTTTCTCAGGGTTTATAGAGCTCCACTGATGACCAGACGAGGTTCAGGTGTGGGTGATCCGGACACATTCATATTGACTGTCAATACCATAGACTGTATATAATGATGGACACTG
The DNA here is from genome assembly GCA_037367275.1 of Coranthus polyacanthus. Classification (NCBI taxonomy): domain Eukaryota; kingdom Metazoa; phylum Chordata; class Actinopteri; order Kurtiformes; family Apogonidae; genus Coranthus; species Coranthus polyacanthus. Next base: position 8,770 of record JAPQRN010000155.1, on the reverse strand, counting down.
TGATGTAATTTCCTCCCACTGTGTAAAAATGAAGCCAAAATCCACCTGTAGACCTGTTTAACAATTAGACTTGTTAAGGCACTAAACATACAGGTGTGACTGATATGATTTAAAATGGTGTTATGAGTTGCAGGTCTTGTAATTTGTCATGCTGGTTCAATGGAATGGCCTCCTGGGGCAGCCATGATTAATGTTATCAGTAACACCTGTGCCTTGCTGCTATTACAAGGCAAAATGTATGCTGGGAAAAATGTCTATTTGGAGCTAGAATCTGCACAGTAGATACACAGCGACAATATGTCTGCCGGCCAGCAACCAGATTGGATTCCAGAGCTGTCAATCACCTATTTTCAGGTGACTAATAAAATGATCAAAAGATGATGATTTGCACACAGGACTGATGAAGTTTTCCAAAAGAGACCAAAACCACTTGTAGCAAAAATGTATTAGATTTGTACTTTGAGTTTTTATTTTAGCTTAAGTCTCATTGAATAGCATGGAGGGAATGGGGATTTATGAGCTATACTGCAGTCAGCCACACATTTGAGTTGATCTCTGCAAAATCGAGATTTCAAATTGTATGAGTGACATTCATAGAAGACAAGCTTGTCTCCTGTTCGACAAGGTTGACACATTTTAATATTTACAAGATGCATGTGTCTGAAAAATGTTAGAATTTATGAATTTCAAATTTCTGATGCCCAGTATGTTTGGAAAAGCCATTTAACCAATCCAAACTTAGTCAACAATCAAAATAAAAATACACTTCAGAGTACTACTGAAATTACATTCTTTTAGGGGAAATGATAAAATGCTGATTTACACAAATTTAACACAAACATTTAAAGACTCCTCAGAACTTCTCAAATATTATGGCTAATGTCCTGTGTGGAGCAAATGCAATAGATTTTTTTTTTTTTTTTTTTTTTGGTGTTATTGGGAGCCGATAAAAAATTATTTAAAAGAAAAGAAGCAAAATTCTATTCTTCATCTGTATCTTTAAAATTACTTGAGCATAAATGACTGATGATCACCTGACAGTGTCAACAGATGTAAAAGTTGAGTGTTGCTTAACACTTCACCTCATGCACCACAAGAAGTAATGGATTTAATCAACCCTTAACTCTCATCAAACAAAACGGATACAATTTTAAAAACTAAACATAACTTGTTTTTCAAACTCTAGAAATTCCACAAGAACAAAGATGTAGTAAAAGTGGAAAAAACAGAAGTGAGTGAGGCCTTACTAAACCAAGCTGATGCAACTGTACTGATTTCCTCTTCGTGGATTTTAGTTTCTGTTATTGGTTTTATTACCTGGTATTACTGGTGCAGCAGCTGGGGCTCTAGATCATATGCAGGGTGGCTGAGTGTTTCTCTTCAGGAGGAAGGGGCTCTTCATTTACTTTACTTAATCATCTTTCCTACATTTATTATTAATAGACTGTGTACTCTTTACTATTCAGTTTTGTCCTTCAGCTTCAACATCTCAGTCTCTTTTGACTTGTTTTTTTGCATAAACAGGCATAAATACATGTGTATACTAATAAACTTTTTGTTACATCTCTTTTTGATGAGGTTGTGTTTCAATCACTTTCTAGCTCTGTTCTCCAAACTGAATTTAGGAGGAGGAGGAAGTAGTCAACTTTGTGTTTTCGGATTAATTTTACTTCATTTAATTCATGATTTATTCAATTCAGTATTACATCAACAAACAAAGAAATCTGAAGCCTTTTTCAGATGGAGGGGGGTTGGGGGGGCTGTCCAGCGTGGGCGTCGATGCTTGAATGGCGACGATGCTGATGACTCAGGTGATGTGTCATACTCATGCTATAAAAGGGAACTTTTACATTTGTCCACAGAAACACAAACACACAAGTACAGTACACACACAGTGGACTCAGAGGGGTTCTGGAGGTTTGTTTACTACAGAGGAAGCAGAAAATGAAACGTAAGTTTGTCTCTGATACTTTTAGAGAGAGTGAAGAGGTGTGTGTGTGAGGGGGAGGGGTCTTCACTACACGTGGTCTTTACTTTTACTTTAAGACTATGAGAGAGTAAAGGAGTGTGTGAGACATTCAATTAGTGAATGAATGAATGAGTAACCATATGACATTTGTGGGTAGAGGTCATTGTTAACTACACTTTAGAGAGTGTTATTGTCAAGTTTCATTTGAGTGACACAAATAATGTGCTGCTTTGTTTTAGGTAGGGTCATGTGTGTGTGTGTGTGTGTGTGTGTGTGTGTGTGTGGGGTGGCTGTGCATGTGTGGTATGGTAAAACATTGCAAACAATATCCATGTATAGTTTTCAGCTTGTTGCAATATTATAGATAGATATCCACCATTAGGGATTATTAACTATTATCAGAATATTTCAAATAAATATATCGAGTCACTAGAGTCATAATATCTGCTGAGGGGCCTGAGAAGGAGAGTGCTCTGAGCTCCTATTGGTCCATGTGACACAACAAAATGCAAGAGAAGGCAAGTGCTTTCACTGAGATATTGTGAGTCTTCCTAGATGCTGTATTGAATGTTTTCCAGAGAACCACATTGTTGGGACAGGCAACTATCAGGCTCTTTTTTACATAATCAAAGAAGACAACCTGTTAGTCAGCTATTTTTCAAAACATGGTGAGTAGTAGGAAAAGAGGATGTGTATTTGTCTGACAGACAGACAGACAGACAGACAGATCATCATAACACATCACCAGGGCTCTTACTGTAATTTCATTTGGACACTCACTGTATGAGACTCATTGATCATGAGTGCATTAGGAAATTGGACACAGCAGAACAAGTCAGAGTAGCCACTGTAGTACAGCAACAAAAAGATCAATAAAAGCTTTTCCTATAGATCATCATCTTTTGGCACAGATTAATAGATTAATTCCACTTTACCAGTTATAATGTTGCATTCGACACAGATAGAAACAAGCCACTAAATGTAAAGAGAGCAAATACAGCCTACCAATAAATAATAAGTAGTTAGAAGAAAACATAATAAAAAAAAGATTAAGAAGTGATTTAATAGATGTCACTGTTAACCGTAACCCTAAATTAGCTATTTAAATTTAAAGTGTCACTGAACTATCTGGAAGATCTTTACTGTATTTTCATTTTGTAAGTCACAACCAAAGTTAAGGAAATTATATACAATTACAGCTTTCTGCCAATAGGCTGAAACATGATCCTGATCATCTAATGATTTATAAAAGTCCTCTCTCTTACTGTTGCCAGGTGAAAAAACCTTCAACTTTCAGAACCCAAAGTTAAAGAAAACCTGCCTTTTTGCAACTTTACATCTGTGATGATTTATTTTTTCAATGACACACAACACACATCAAGCAATACCAATCATTAGTGTTTCTGACTCATATTCACTCTCCTTTTTAGCTCTGTTTTTCATTTGTAGCCTGAAATATCTGGCTTTTTAAATGCTCCACTTTTTTTCACCAGCGAGTCATTAATTTTGTCATTCTGCTGACTGGAAAAGAGCTGCCTACTGAATCTAATAACAAACAAACAAAAGTCTACAAATGTTTCAGGTGGGAAAACTGAAACAAAGAGCCAACAGAAGTTTAAAAGATACATAATTGTGTTTATCAACAGTGATTCCTTTAGCATAAGTAGCACGTATAGAATAAAAATCATCAATTAAGATCTACATAGTCTTAAAAGGCTGCATTAAACCTGAATGACGTGTTTTAGTAACCAAAACACGTTGTTGGCTGGTTTTGGAGGAAGCTGATAGGACATGAAGTACCCTTCCTGGCAGACACCATTCACATCTGTTCAAGGTTCATCAAAAGTTCTTGAGAGTAAAAGTCCAGCTGAGAAAAAATACAGGAAACTCCAGTGTTTGTGTGCAGCATCTGATTCAGCTAAAAATTGACATGAACTGGAACGGAAACTTTGAATAGCGTGAGTTTGTGAGATGCTGCATGCGTGTGTTGGTGTTTCGTGTGAGTGAGCGTGTGCTGATGAAATGACCTGTTAAATACATCAAAGACAACCAGTTCTCTCTGCTACTTAAGCAGTTTAGTTTAGTGAGCTATGTTGCTGTCACAGCTGTTTACTCTGCCAAATACATGACTGTACACTACACTGCCAGGAGATGTTTTTTCTATTTGACAGAGGATTTCTGCTGATGTCTACTATAGTAATTTTCCAATTGCAATATGCAATCATTACAACTTTCTTCTTTATGTCCTCAGCTGAAAACACTTATTACATCCACAGAACTGCTATAATCTGTAATTCATTGGCCAGGTTTTAATGCTTTAGCGAATAAAGTGAACATCTGTATGTTGTCTTTTAGGTCTCTTTTGGGATTATCAGTTCTCAGTTGCCTGAAATTTGAGGCAGAAATAGGTCTAAGGTCTAATTTCACATATTGTCTGTCAGAAAACAGGAAAAGTGAAGGATCTTGCCTTGCCTTGCGTCACCTCACCTGTACTAACCACAGCTGTCTGCAAGGGAAATCCTGTCAAACAGACCTGACTGTGTCATTTTTGGCTGGAAAGCAGTGTCTGACTCGAACCCTCCTGAACTGTGGAATGAGATCTATGTCTACATGACTTTAAAATTTAGAAATATGTTTTGCAGCTGTGCCTGTTTCGCTGCCCAGTGCTCTGCAGAAATCCAGCTGTAATGTGACACTGAACAGGATTAAGTAAAGTAGTAGAAGAAAAGAAAGTGAATGAACAAGAGGAAACTCTTTAAAGAGGAGTTTGAAGATGTGAAAAGGATCCATCTAATTATGCAAATGGTATGCAAATGTAAGCAAATGGTTTTTCAAATTAAATGCTACCAGAAATTTAGTTTCTGAGAGTTTCTGATACCTTTACTGTACATATTGTTAGTTTTATGGTCTGGGTCCATTCTGAAGTGTCTCTACCAACTTTTGAACTATAGATCAAGAATATACAGCTATGGAAAAAATTAAGAGACCACTGGTTTTACTATTTACAGGTAGGTAACATTGCTCCCAAATTCCAAATAAAAACATTGTCATTTGAAGCATTTATTTGCAGAAAATACCAACTGCTCTCAACTAACAAAAATGAAGTGTTTTCAGACACTAAATAAATCATTTTTAAACAAAACACAATAATGATTTAATTTGGAAGAATTCAGAAATAAATATTTGATAAGTTTTCCATTTACAATGGACGCTTTCATGCTCTCTCTTTCACTTTGCTGTTGTTGTTGTGTTTTATGGGTTCTATGGCTGTATATAGAATAGCTTAATTAATGCTTTCAGAGAGGTGGGAAAGTGTATGTTATGTATGTGGAAAAAGCATTCAATTTCAGGTTTCATGATACAATTTGTATATGCAATTACCAGTTACCAGTATTGTCACAAAACATCACAGCAAACCCATAATAATAATAAGTAACTTTAAAGTCCAACAATTATTAAAGCAGATGGAAATTTAATATGCAGTTGCAATAGATAAATCTTAAAAAATATACCTTTGAGTGCAGGTATGAGGATAGTGTAAATATAGAAATAAAATGTAATAATATACAACCAATTTAATAAAAATAATTCTGAACTTTTGGGTTTTGATCCATAATTAACATAAATGAATTCTAACATTCATATCTAAAATTAAGTAACAACATAGTTGCATGAATCCTGAAAAAGTTTCATGTGTCTAAAGAAATGTGTCCTTGGTAAAGCAGATGTGACCTTTGACCTCAAAGGTCATAAACTAGTTACAGCGGTTAGTGTTTAAGTGGTAGTAAAAGTGTTCAAAGTGCACTGTGTCAGACACACATGACAAAGTGGTTGTTTTCTCTGAGGCGTCTGCATGGTGACGTCACCTCAGAGACATGACTCTGACTCAGACTGCTCCGACAGCTCCCCTCTCCTTTTCCAACAGGAGGCCCAGAGCAGGCTGGGGAAAAAAATCCCACAGCATACCTCTCATTCCTTATCCCTGATCTAACACTAACAGACACTTCACTTCTTTGTTGCCCTGTGTAATGGGATTTTATGAGTTGCATAAATCAGCAGATAGATTTACAGACATGATGATAGTGTTGTTTCCTTGAATGGAGATCATCACCGATTAAGTCATAAAGCTTAAAAGATAAAACAAACCCCAGGGGATTTTAAGGAATTATCCACATCAGATTGATTGGTAGAGCTCTGGATACAAAGACAAACAGATACGAGGTTGATTATTATTTTCCAAAGATGTATTAAACAGTGAATGACGTTTTAAAGGTCTATCCATAATGCATGGGTATTAAGTCTCATGTACTATGCCTTCCATTTTTAAGAAAACACATACCACAAGTATTGTTTTTAAATTAGATTATCAAAGCTTCATTTTTTTCAATGATCATTTGTCTAAAGTGACAAACCCAAAGACACTTGATCATTTAAGCATTTTTGACCTGAAAAACGTCTAGTTTCTGCTGTTACCCTTTAATGTAGTTTTAAACTCCTATTGAGTGAAAATAAGAAATTTGATTTGATTTATTATTTAATTAGTCCTTGCTGAAATCAGGAAAATCATTCATGAGACATGGGAATATGGCACGATCACTAAGATGAAGTCTAATAGGAAGAAGACAACACAGGTGGTTGGATGATCGAAGGGTAACAAACCAACAGTGTATCTTGAAAAACACTTCATCTGGAGGTAAAACTCAAACCCACACATATTGTGAGCAATATCCATTTAGTTTATTAGTGTGATTATGTTAAAACAGTTTCATCCAAATGGTTGGACACTTTATATGCAAATTACATATTAGAATAAATAAATATTAGATTACATATTTTTTTAGCACATTCCATCACCTTTTCCTCTTTTATTTACTGTTATTTATTAGATTGTTTTGGTTTAGAAATAGTTTATTGTTCATAGTAGAGGTGTTGCTGCATTCTGGTGAATAATATTTTCTCTAGAAAAAGTTGAAACTTTTAATGAGAAAATAACTTGATTTAAAGTCTGACAAATGAAGGAGAATGACATATCAAAACAAACACCTTCATGTCTGAACCAGAGACTTATACTGATTAAATGATTAACATTTCATCATTCTCCTTCATTTGTTGTATATGACATATCAGTGTGGTTGAGGTTGGAAAAAATATGTGAGCCCCTGCAGCTTTAGTTATTTTAGTGATGCACAAACAGCAGGTCAAGGTCAAAGAGGGGAGAAGTCTGAGTTGTAACACTTTCCACTGTAATATTAAAACCCAGTAGCAAACTGTGGGAAACTATGAGTTGGTATCATCCTCTTCAGAGTAATATTAACCTCAGTCTGCAAGTTTAAGTGCTGAGAAACATTTTAAATGTTGAGACTGGGTATAATGAGCACAGTCACGAATTAAATCTTGTCCTCATTTGTAAATGTTGTTTAACCTTCCCTGATATGATCAATTGCAGAGTTCAGAGACACTCAAAGACATATTTCACTTTGTTTTTCAGGAATGGGGTTCATCCAGTTCATTTGATGTGAACTGTGGGAAGTTTAGTGCACACAGACTTTTCACTTAAGTTTCAGACATATTGTTTACCTTTAGGTATCTTCATATTCATAGTTTCTGGATTTTACACAATGAGACAAAGAGTGTTTCACAGTGGAAACACAGACATGCCGCTCTCATTTTAAAAACTGCATTCTTGTCTTCACAGTAATCCATGACTCCACCCCTTGTCTTCTACACCTGCTGCTATTGGCTGAGCTGTTTGTCCAATCATCATCTCGTCCCGCCCACAATGTGTCCATCTGTGGCATGTTTGGATCAATGATCCCTCAAGTGGACATGCTGCTGACCATGTCCAAGAAACTCCATGACTTGGTAGTATTTCATTTGTTCTCTCATCAAACTGTAACTTTACAGTCATTGAATTATTCAAGATAAATCATATTAATGGTGAATAACTCATGTTTTAGAACAGAATTTATTGTATATATATTTGAAGCAACTTGGATCAAATTTGACAAATTAACAAACATTGATACAGAGATAGAAAATACAGAATAAAACCCAAGGAAAATACAAATATTTAAGGATACTAATTGATCAGTTCATCAATTAAACAATTTAAGACATTTAATTTCATAACTGTATATATTTGTTTTTTGTTAATAGATTTACACTTTCTATTTTTCTCTCTTGTGCTTTAATATTTAGGTTACAGCAGCATATGTTGGAAATCTAATTCTGTGTTTAAACTTTAAATTTTTCAATCTGTTTCCAACAGACAGAGGATGAACTCACAATTGTAGCTGCTGCAGAAAATAGACTGGATAGTCTTCCTAACATACAGCACACTGCTGCTACTTTTGCCACATTAAAGGTTAATTAATTCTTAGTATTATTAGTATTAATTTCTGTTTTTATTTTAACATAAATGATAAATAATTAAATGAAAATTTTCCTTCTCTATAATGGTCCCACAGATGAATGAGTCTCTCTCTCAGCTGTATGAATTTACTCAGTCCTTCAAATTCCACCTTGACTGGTTAAAAACTGCCAGAGAGAATGTCAGTTTACCATCCAAGCCAGCAGAGGGTGCCAGCACACACCTGCTGCAGCTGTCCAACCTCCTGAACTCATCTCTGCACCAGGTGAGAAAAACAACACAGTGTAGGTGGATGATACGGAGGACATATCCAACCAGGAAGAAGATGAAAATACAGAATTTTAAATTGAAAGAGAAAACTAAAATAAAAAAGCAATCAAGAAAAGGGAACTTGAATTTAAAAAATATATATATATATGTACATATATATA
>JAPQRN010000154.1:0-19936 GCA_037367275.1 Coranthus polyacanthus | reverse complement strand
AGTTGCCCCCGCGACCCAGTCCCGGATAAGTGGTAGATGATGGATGGATGGATGGATGGATGGATGGATGGATGGATAGATGGATGGATGGAAGAACAAAAATGAAAAGTGGTTGCCAGTCCCATTCTATCACACGCTACTGCCTTTCCCTCATCCATGCTCAAGCTCTCATCAGCTATATCACCTTCACCTGCCTATCCTGCTGTCCTTCTCACCTACGCACGGCACTCATCAAGTCACATTACTGTCACCTGCACACTCACCTGCTCCCGATCAATCAGTCCACTACTTATACTCCAGCTTCACACTCACTTATTGCCAGATTGTTCTCTGCATCATGCACGACTCTCGAGCTTTTGACCCTCAAGCCTTGTTCGTGCCCCAGGACTACACCTGCCTCCCGTCCCTGACCACCAAGCTTTGCCTAGCCCTTGGACACCCATCCAGCTTCTGCCCCCGACCCTGGAGTATTATTCCTGTCCTAGATACTACACCTGCCTTCCGTCCCCGACCACCGAGCTTTGCTTAGCCCTTTGACACCAGACCGGCCGTCTGCCCCCGACAACGAGTGCTGTTTACTACCCATGGTCGTAACTTTGTGACCACCACTCGACACCGTGGAATATCTGCTCCGGTACGTGAGTGCTAAATTCCTCTCTGCGGCACTCACCAGTGTCGGCTCTCACTCTTCGCTCCAGCACAAGCCATCGGTGGTCGCCAGTTGCCTCACCACCTCTCTGTTCTTCCCGGTGGCCAGCGCCGATCGGAACCAGGGCCCCAGCCGAAAGATTCGGCTGCTCCATTGTCTGTGTTTTGCAAGGTGTTTAATAAATATCTCCAGAGTACTGCATTTGGGTTAACTCACTCATTGTTACACGTTCAATGTTTTCAGCCTCTACAGCAATTGGCACTTTATGTGCATTGATTGAGGAACAGCACTGGCACCGACTGTAACAGGCAGACCACCACAGCTGACAGAACACATGCACATTACCAAACATAGGAGTAAAATAAATATACAATAAACACAGTGGTAATGTTAACACTACACAAGGCCTATTCAGATATAAAGCAGATGGTCTACAAACCCACAGTGACCAATGTTTTAATTTAACATTCTGATTTCTTCGTAGCTACAAGTCAGAAAGTGTGTTTCACTCACCAATTGCTTGTTCCTGCTCAGCCTAGTGTGTGTATATGTGTAGTCCATGTGTGAATTCCACCATCTTCCATAGAGCAGGACAGTTGAACCAACTGTAAAGATCATGGTCCCTTTTTAAAACTTCTTCCTCCTCTCCTTCATGCCTTGATGGTGGCAAACCTGCCAACCATTTTGTCTTGTTAATGTCCCACTCAACACACAGTAAGGTTGGCCTTATCCATGCACAAATGCAAATAGCTCTTGAGCTTTAGATGGATCCTCAGATCTTAAGATCCATGCTTAAGTCAGAATACAGTGTATGAAAAGACTGATGCTCAGCTGCAACTTCATGTTCAGCCAAAAGGTAGCTCCTACAGGGGCAGCCCCCCCACCCCAGGATTTTTGTGAGCTAAACTTGCTCACAAAAATCCTTCAAAGTAGAAGGTTCTGGCAAAACTAAACCTACTTTCAAGGTGCATGAAGGAGGAAAAAACTTATAGCAGGTCAAGATCTCCAGCAGCACTTATAGTATGCAGGTGTCTCAAAAAGTGGAACTCTATTTTCTGATTTCCGAACCAGGAGGGGCAGCAGAAAAGGCAGAGACCGACCAAGGACTTGAGACAACTCTGTACCAACAAATACCAGGTGAGAGCTAATTGGAAAGAAGTAAATCACTACATTCAAAAGGAAGATGAGGATGTAGATTATTATTACTACGGACTCAAATAAATATTTGATAATCACAGGGGGCACCAATTAACATGGATAATGACACGCCCTATTAACAACAACTAAAAAAGTGCTTTTCTCAAGGGTTGTCTCCCCCAAATCAACAGTTTGATGACAAAACATATGATCGACCACCGTACCTCTTGGCTGACTAATCTTTTACAATTACGCAAGACATGCAGAGCAATATTTCATTTCATTTTATTGCAGAGAAGGGGAATGAAACAGTGTTTGTGTTGGAAGGAAGCTACAGAAGCAGAGGCCGAGGGAGAGGTAGATCAGGGAGGAGAAATGAACAATGTTAAGTATGTGGAAGACAGGGCCATTGGGCCAGAGACTGCAGACATAGAAGGAACAAACCTCCCCACGATGATGAGGAGGTGGCAGCAGGACTAGAGGATGGAAAAAAGGAAGTGATAACAGTAGGAGAGGCAGTAGTGTTAGAACTCAGTGAGATAAAATGATGCTACACAATGAAGAAAAACCAGAATTAGCATTGTAATTGGAAAGAACAAAGTAAAATTCCTCTGTGACTCAGGGGTGTCCAGAAAGGTGGTATACCCTGACTACATACCCCAAGCTAAATTAGCACACTCCCAAATTTTAGTAAAAGCTGCTAATGGTAGAATCTACAGGGAAGAACTATCTGAACTCATAGTCATTGAAGACCCCGAGATAGGGAAGACTGGCAAATGCCAGATAGTTCTGTCTAAAATGTGTCCTTGCAATCTGCTAGGGAGAGATATGATGTTGGCGCTAAACATAGCATAGCCACAGTACCAATTGGAAAAGGTATGAGAGCTCACAGAATGACACAGTGTTCAGTACTTAAGGGAGCACAACCACCAAGTTATTGGCACAACTTGGACCTGATAACCACAGGCCCGAGTGCAGTAACCTTGCCACTCCTGGAAATTGCAAAAGAGAAAAATACCTCCGGGTAATGAAGTCATCAAACCTAATGAGCTACATTATACTATGTATTATAAACATAGGTAAGGCAAGTTTATTTTATGTAGCGCATTTCATACACAAAGGCAACTCAATGTGCTTTACATACATGGGGAGTAAAAGAAAAATACTAAATCAATGAAAGATCAAAAGGTTAAAAATTGTAAAATTAAAAAAATGGTGATTAACCCTCAGGACACCTTTTCAAAAAAAATCACACTTTTCCTCTTAAGCCTGTAGCCAGTATATGTAACCTAAACTCAGAAATGAGAAAGTTATACAGATTCTGGAATGTACCCTAAATTGGACCACACATGCCAAAACCACGGTCCATCTTAAGTAAAGCAGGGGGAAAAAAAAGAAAAGACAATGATAGGTGTTTATTCTAACTGAAGAACAGGGGGAAGCATTAAAAGATATCCCACATCATCTATTGTATAAAAATAAAGCAGATGTAGGGTTGATTAGGGCATAGAACCTATTGAGATAACAGCAGAATCCCCATATAGGCCACATCAGAGACAATTTGAATATTCTGTAGTAGAAATAAGTAATGCTTTCTTCTTGATACCATTATGCAAAAAATAGTCAATTTTGGTTTACGTTTACCTACAAAACAAAATGGCACACATACACCAGAATTCCTCAAGGCTATTATGGATCTCCAACAATCTTTTCTCAAGCTATGTCGGCTAATTTAGCTGAGTTCACACTGCCAAAAGGGATTCAAGTTCTCTGTACGTAGACGACATTTTGATAGTGTCAGAGACACAGGAAAGTGCAAAACAGACACAACAGCTCTACTTACTTTCTTGGCTGATCAAGGACATTGAGCTAGCAAAGTTAAGCTACAGCTGTGGCAGACTACTGTTAAATATTTAAACTACAATTTATCCCAAGAAGGAAAACATTTGAATAAGAACAGAAAAACTGCTATCCTGCAGGCAACAAAAACCTAGGACAAAAAGACAAATGATGTCTTTTCTCATCATGACTAACTTTTGGAGAAGCTGAATTTTAGCTTATGCTGAAATAACATCATCCCTAATAGCGTTAATCTATGACACACCCATGGCAGAAGAAAAGCAAAAAGCAGAAGATGCTTTAAGTTGTCGTTTTATGTGGCCTCCGAGATCAACACCAGAGATGTAACTAAAAGAATTATCTGAAGAAGTACTTTCTCGACTTGACTTAAAGGATTCCATATCCTGATAGTGACATAATAATGTTTGTAGCCGGCTCTAGAAAATAAAAATTACTTAATTAAGCAAAATTAATTGAGCTAACAGAGGCTTGTAAACTAGCTAAAGGAAAGATTGCTACTATATACAACTATATGACTATACATGTGTTTGCCTAACAATGATAATGATTATCACAACAATGAATGATTACACCGACAGGGACAAAGATAAATCACAAAAGCTTAATTCTCTCCAGATGCAGTACTAGAACTCCCAAGTAATACGTGAATGTGCAGCCCATACTGGCAAAAGTGACCCTGTTTCCCACGGCAGGGCAGATACTACTGCAAAAGAAGCAGCCACTAAAGAGGACAATACTAACTTTAGACAAGACACCTGCTTACATAGATCAGGAATATTGAAAGACATACAAAATATTGCTCCAATATTGAGCCATGGTCTGAGTGATGTCTCAACAGGAGGGATGGTAGCAATCATTCAAAAAGTTTTTACAGCATATGGTTTCACTAAATACTCAAAACGGTTTTGTTTAGCCTGCCCTATTTGTGCTAAACACAATGCACAACGTAATATTGGACCAAAGAGAGGACAGTTTCCAAAACCCTGTTCCAACATATATGTATGGATTTTATGAAGCTAAATAAATGAAGGGAAGACAGTATGTCTAGTAATTATTGACATGTTCACAAAATGGATAGAAGTATTTCCTAGCTCAACACCAGATGCATTAACAGTAGCAAAGGCACTAGTAAAAGAAATAATTCCAAGATTTGAAATCCCTGAAAGAATCTACAGTGATAATGGTCATTTTGAAAAGTCATTTTGTAAACAACATAATATCACCAATAGCACATAACCTCAAAATAGACCTAAAGAATCATTGTGCTTACCACCCCCAATCTGTGGTGTTAGTGGAAAGGCATAATGGAACATTAAAGAACAAATTAAAGAAACCCATGTAAGAAACAGCACTGCCCACTGCAGTAAAGATGGTAGAAAGAACATCCTGGATTCATTTGTCACATTGTAAAATCCTGAAACCAATGAACAAAGAGGCAGGGAAAGAATAGATACTCACCACTGTTCCCTGTAGCAAAAGTGTAACTACAAAGGGGAGCTCTCCTAATAGAGGAAACTCGTCTTAAATTCAGTGAAGAAACCAATGGCCAAAACAGGAACTTAGGGTGCAGAATAAGGATAAGGAAAGTAATCAAAATGGATAGACCAAGACCTTAGCAGCCACTTAGACATCCAGGTCTCTTTAGGATGTGAGGAACTATATGTTGTTTACTTAAAATAACTATTGTCATACTTGCCCCAATATTATGGTATGAGATGCAGGAAAAACCACCACGGACATAGACATAAAAGATCCCTGAGGCTCTCAACTACTAAATTTGCGGTTTGTAGAATGGCAGAGCGCTACATTGCAGTTTGAGCTGTGCTCTATCGTTAACTGCAGAGAAAATCAAAAGGAACACATCTGGTCTGACAAATATATCTGCAAGACTTATAAAACCATGAGACAGACATGTCTGTGACGGTGTGGGTCATGGAGTTACGTAATTTGCAATTCTGGAGCTATTACTGTAGTTGTAGTTATAAGCCTCACAAGGACAAGCACCACTGCTAGACCGGTTCTCAATCATAGAAGGAATTATTGATTCAAACTGCCAAAATAATAACTGCAACCTGCTACTTCTAACTTTAAAAGATCTAACACCAAGCAATGGTGATTTATATGTATTAGGGGCATATGAGACAGGAACAGACCCATTAGGGCAGTTCATAATCACAGTAACTAAAAAGACAACATAACCTATGACCAATAATTCAGTTACAGCATCTCCAATGAATGATACTAGCAAAACCACTATAACGCCTTCATCAGGGCAAGTAAAATATCTGACTGATTTATGAAGACAAACTAGCCCTGGAGACAGGGTACACTGACAGCAATGAATAGTTGGAGTGGATGAGGTATACTGCTTGCGAGAATGGTCAGTCAAACTGTATTGCATCTGCGAAAGCCAGACCACAATTGGGAACAACTCCATTCAAGTTGAACCCTGATAATGATCCTGAGGGCCTGGAATGTATTTTAAAGTTGCATGATAGCTCCTTTGTTTCTGACTCATTCCCCCCCAGTGAAGAGAATAGATGTTCCATCCTCAGTGACTATTCTTGAAGGTAATTATATGTGCTTTGAACGCACTAGCACAGGAATAAATTTCTAACATTTCCCCTCAGGTTACTGCCAGACCAGCACAGACATCACCACCGACGTGGGGGACTATTTGGCCTCCTGGTTTCTGAAGCACACGTCTATGAGAACGGACCTCTGGTGGCTGATATGAAACTCAGACCTAAACTTCCATCTGATTGGCATGGTAGCTGTACTCTGACTCAGTTACTCATGCCTTTCTACATGTTCCCTACAGGTGAATTCAAAAATCTCAGAGACAAGCTCTCTGCTGAGCACCTAAGGCATCATCGCAGGTCTGGCACACGTGGGGGCTCATTTGACAATAGGGTGTACATCTATAGCATTGGGATCTCTAGAGGGGTCCCAGACAAGTTCAAAGTTAGAAATCAAGTTGCTGCAGGGTTTGAATCTTTCCTTTCCTGGTGGGCAACAGTGAACAAAAATCTGGACTGGATTAATTATTTTTATTATTATTATTAATTATTATTCCCCTCCTGTAGTAAAGATCTGGTGCTTTGTGGATCTGGTGGCAGCTGAAGGCAGGGGCCTTGGTGGTCTGATCCCCGGTTGCCAAAACTGGCTATTGGGACATGGAATGTCACCCCCCTGGTGGAGAAGGAGCCTGAACTGGTGCAGGAGGTTGAGAGGTACCGGCTAGATATAGTCGGGCTCACCTCCACACACAGTTTGGGCTCTGGAACCAATTTCCTTGAGAGGGGCTGAACTCTGTTCCACTCTAGAGTTGCCCAAGGTGAAAGGCGTCGGGCAGGTGTGGGTTGTAGCTCCCTGGCTTAGCGAATGCATGTTGGGGTTTTCCCCAGTGGACATGAGGATTGCTTCCCTGTGCCTTCAGGTCGGGGACCGGGCTCTGACTGTTGTCTGCGCTTACGCACCAAATGACAGTTCTAGTACTGTGGGTGGGGTGCTGGAAGGTGCTCCGGGACTCCATTGTCCTACAGGGCGACTTCAACCCTCATGTGGGCAATGACAGTGGAACCTGGAGCGGAGTGATTGGGAAGAGCGGTCTGCCCGATCTGAACCCAAGCGGTGTTCTGTTATTGGACTTCTGTGCAAGCCACAGTTTGTCAATAACGAACACCATGTTCGAACATAAGGGTGTTCATAAGTGCACGTGGCACCAGGAAACCCTAGGCCGTAGGTCGATGATTGACTTTGTAGTAATTTCATCAGACCTGCGGCTATATGTTTTGGACACTCGGGTGAAGAGAGATGTAGAGCTGTCAAATGATCACCACCTGGTAGTGAGTTGGATACGATGGCGGGGGAGGATGTCGGTCAGACTGAGCAAGCCTAAACGCATAGTGAGGGTTTGCTGGGAACGTCTGGCAGAGACTCCTGTCCAAGAGATCTTCAACTCCCACCTCCGGCAGGGCTTCAATTACGTCCCAAGGGAGGTGAATGACATTGAGTCTGAACAGACCATGCTCAGCACCTCCATTGCTGATGCAGCAGTGCGGAGCTGTGGGCGCAAGGTGCCTGTCATGGTGGCAATCTTAGAACCTGGTGGTGGTCACCGGCAGTAAAGGTTGCCGTCAGGCTGAAATAGAAGGACTCTCATTGAGCTTCGCTGGCTTGTGGGACTCTGGAAGCGGGCGATGGGTACCGATGGGCCAAGCAGACTGTAGCTATGGCAGTTGCAGAAGTGAAAACTCGGGCATTGGAGGAGTTCGGTGAGACCATGGAGCACGACTTTCGGTCGGCCTCGAAGAGATTCTGGAGTCAGGTGTCTCAGGAGGGGAAAGCGGTGTTTCACCCGCACTAGTGCTGACCTCAACTTTTGACGTTGTTGGACAGTGGAAGGAATACTTGAGGATCTCCTCAACCCGACTGACACGTCTTCTGTAGAGGAAGCAGAGCCTGGGGACTCAGAGGAGGACTCGATCATCACTGTGGTTGAGGTCTCCGAGGTAGTCGGGAAACTCTTCGGTGGACAGGCCCCAGGGGTGGATGAAATCCGCCCTGAGGTGAGACTGGGGTGGTGGTTCCCCTTTTCAAGAAGGGGGACCAGAGGGTGTGTTCCAACTACAGGGGAATCACACTCCTCAGAATCCCTGGGAAGGTCTATGCCAGGGTACTAGAGAGGAGAGTCCGGCCGATAGTCGAACCTCAGATTCAGGAAGAACAATGCAGATTCCTTCCTGGTCGTGGAACACTGCACCAGTTCTTTACACTTTGCAGGGTACTAGAGGGTGCATGGGAGTTTGCCCATCCAGTCCACATGTGCTTTGTGGATCTGGAGAAGGCATTTGACCATGTCCCTCGTGGTGTCCTGGGGGGCTGCTTCGGGAGTATGGGATCTGTGGCCCACTGCTACAGGCCATTCGGTCCCTGAATGACCGGAGTCAGAGCTAGGTTCTCATTGCTGGCAGTAGGTCAGACTCGTTCCCGGTGTGGGTTGGACTCCGCCAGGGCTGCCCTTTGTCACCGATTCTGTTCATAATTTTTATGGACCTGGGCTTTGGAGGGCTTACATCATTGTCTGAAGAGTTGGCTGAGAACTCAGGCATAAATGACCCTTTCACGGGCCTTACGATGCGTTGGTTCGAACACTGCAGCGGACTCCTAACCTTGCTCCTGACCTACCTCTCTGTGGTAGCTGCTATCCTGGTGACCTGTGGTTGTTGCTGTGTTCCCTGTCTCAGGGGACTCCTGGAAAGGTTGATTGACACTGCAATAACTGAGACTATTACATCAACAGGTCCTGGACGAGGAGGAGGAGGATTAAGTGGTCTGAGAGACTTTGAAATGATATAACTGAGTGAATCCTGATATGATTCATTTGATGAAAATCTAACAGTTTCACGATGATGTACACAAACCAGGAGATGTACAGGTTATATTGATTGCATATATATATTTCTGTTTTTGGTGTTTTCTTATTATTTTGTTGTTTGTATTATCTTGTTTTATTCTTGTTTAGTCTTTAGTTTTATTCTGTTTTTAATTATGATTTATGCTTCAGGATTGTCTATGGCTTTCTCATCTTATTGTCTGCTCTTCTATTCTCTTCCATGTTCTTTTCTTAAGTATAAACAGGAGGGGAATGTTAGAAAAATGATTAATTATACCGTATGAAAAAAAACATTTACCTTCAATTTATCTAATTCCTGTCATTCTAGTAGCTTAGCCATATCACATTCCTCTGTCTACATGCCTCAGTAAGATCATGTGTAACCCTGCTCTTTCCCTCCAATAAATACCCATGTTACCCATGCTTAAACTTCAGACAACTCTGTACCTTGGTGCTGACTTGTCTCCTTGCTGCAAGAATTAAAACTACCTTAATTTGACTCCAGCGACTCTGTATTTCCTGAACAATTTTTCTGACATTATTTAATCCTCCAATGAGAGCACCGCCTCGTGTCAACTGTTCGCCAAATGTTTTAGGAGCCACACACACATTTGGCCAGCAACCCGCAACCAGGAAGTGTGAATATATTAACACCGAAACGATGTAAATACAGTTAAAAACAATTTCAATAAATGTTGACATGAACTACAGGACACAGGGTGAGTCATAATAATACAAATCTAAGCATTTCAGAGATATTTTTTGCTAAAATTAATATGTTTTAATATTATGTTTAAATAGCTCATCTTCTCCAAGTAATTTCAGGTGGGGTGGTGCCCCTGCAACCCCTATGGACCAGCCACCACTGCCTTCTAACTTACTTTATTTCCTGCCTTGCAGTTTTCTTGATATTTTAAGAACTGGAGTGTTCCATTTTTTTTAGACCCCTGTATAACAATTTTATTAAACTTAGACCAATGTGTTTTGGCTTGTAGCCTTCATCAAGGTCATTAGTTCCTGGTTCCTGTTCTAACGGTAAGCTAAGCACGTTGTTTCTTCGTGTTGTTTCTCTTCCTGCTGCTGGTGTACAGTCCTATATCATGTTTCTGCTGCAGATAGAAGCTTAGCATGTAGCCTACCTGTTAGCTGAAGGACATAGCTTAGCTGATAACCTAGGATATAGCCATGTTTTTCTTTATCCCTCTGCCTCTCCTTCACTGTATCACATGTTTAGTTTTAGTTTGTTCTGCCTCCTTTACTGATAGCATTATCTGTAATAAATATAGTCTTTTTTCAGTGCTGAAGACTAGAATTTGTGAATTCGATTTGTGGCTCCGCACCGGCATAGTGTAGATGCTACTAGAGGTCCCGAGCAGTCCATAGGAACAAGTATAGCTCTGAACCAGGGGTGGGCAATTCCTTTTCCGAAGGGGCCACATAAGAAGCTGGGACTACTTTCGTTGGGCTGGACCAATAGGCTGAACAACCCATATACAGTATCTATAAAAAAGCAGTAAATGGTTTGATTTTATTCACTGTTACTGGTAAGAGTAGGTGTTACAATTAGACTATGGCAATGAAAACACTTTCGTTTTGTGTTTATTTTGGTTCATGAAGTGTGTAGTTTTCTGTGAATACATGAGAGAAACTGACCTTTAAAGGGACCATATTATACTCCTTTTCAGCAGGTTCACTGGTCTCAGAGGTCCCAGAACAGTCAATTTGAAGTTTGTTGTCTAAAAACCCAGTTTTTTCCTGGACTTCAGCCAGCCTGAAAACTCTCTAGTGAGCCCTTCTGAGAACATGCTGTTTCTGTGTGCTGTTCCTATCCATGCCTCCTTCAGCGCAAGCTTTGTACACAGAGTATGGTGGTATGGCTAAAGGCCTAAAAAATCTTATTTTCGTAAGGTTTTGTGATATTTTGAACCGAGATGTTTATCATAGCAGCTCCCTCTCATTTATTTTCCACATTGTAATGATCTTACCCCGCCATAATTCAGCATAAATGTGTCTGTCTGTATCAATAATCTTTTAGTACAGTGTTGTGTAAACTACAGTATTCTCCACATTAGTCACGTTACAAATTACCTATGTTTTATGCACTTGAAAAGGGTTAGGCCAAGCTTACTTCTTATCCACCTCTGCTTGTCCAATTATATTTTGGTGAAATGTTCACTTTTTTCCTTGGATAGGTGCTCCTGTGGAAACTGTGCTACCATGCCCACAGAAGCTGAGAATATCTGCTGTTTGGAGATACCACAGGTAGCCTTCTCCATACCCAAACTGAATCTAACTTGTCTTGATTAGGCTACATGATACATTTACAGTATAAAATACAATGGCATTTATCGTTTGTAATTCACTGTATGTTACGACAGTTGCAGAAGGTTGAGGAGGAGCCATCTTGTATGGTAGACCATCCTGGGCTGGAGCCTGTCTGCCTGAAAGTGTACTCTCTACAGAATGCCTGCCAAATATACTGAGCTGACTATGGTCCTTTACGGCTCAGAGGAATACACCAGTATGTTATACTTTTTAAAATGGCAGTTTTTATCTAAATCAAAGATGTTATGTAGTCTTGCTTTGCTTCAGTGGGTATAATCTTACAATTGTAACAACCATGACATATGGGTACCGTACAGTTAAATGAAATGATTTTTCTATTTTCTTAATTGCATAGTTTTTCCATGAGCATGTATTCACAGGAGTCTTTCTGTAGACACTTTCAAGCATTTATTGACATCAAATAATTTAAATATATATAATAATATCTAAATATAGTATACAGAATGTACAAAAAAGGTAAAAAAAAAAACTGTATAGAACCAAGAAGAACATGAAGCTACATGAAGTGATAAAAAAATTATTGCATTATTATGTGCATTACAGTAGCAAGTGCTCCTACACAATCCAACCAGCACTGCCACGTTCAACTGACCCAGACCCATGTAGGAGATGTTCCAGGTAGTGACCAGTGCCATTACAGGGATATTATTGCACATTGTAAGTGACGAGAAAAATTATTATTGCACAAGTAGATTACAGTAGCAGCACTCTACAGGGATATTATTGCACTTTGTGTCTACACACATGCAAAAATATTTGCAAGACTAAATATCCTGTCCAATTGTTTGTAGTCGTTACAGGTATCTAGCATATCGCAGCTTCGTGAGCTGGTCCTGGGGCTTCCTGGGATGCAGAATCCGGGTTGTCATTCCAGCTTGTGTGGTTAAACCAGGATAAATAGCTGGCAATGACCTCCTCCTTGTCAGGCCGCTCAAACTGTGCAGTTAGGTCCTCTGGAACAGAGATGGCCAATACTGCATCTGTGTATGTTGCCGGGTTCTTGAAGACTTCTTCAAAAATTAGGTCCATTAAGTCAGCAACATACCCTGTATTATAAAATACATGCACAAAGATTTTGCTTAGTTTGAGTGCCAAATGATCCTGGGAGCTATGTTGTCCAGGGCTTTATGCCCCTGGTAGGGTCTCCCAAGGCAAACAGGTCCTTGGTGACTTGGTGACCCCTATGGTTAAAAAGGAATCAAGGACCAAGATGTCGCCCGGCATGGCACAGCCGGGGCCCCACCCTGGGTTGGGGCTCGTAAGCGAGCACCTGGTGGCCGGGCCTTCGCCCATCGGCCCTCCTGTAGGCCCACCACCTGCAGAGGGATCCATAGGGGCCGGGTGCGATGCGGAACAGGTGGTAGTCGATGGCAGGGGCCTCGGTGACCTGATCCCCGGGCACAGACTTTGGCTCTTGGGAGGCAGAACGTCACCTCACTGGGGGGGAAGGAGCCTGAGCTTGTGCGGGAGGTCGAGAGGTACCATCTAGATATAGTCGGGCTCACCTCCACGCACATCTTGGGCTCTGGAACCCAGCTCCTTTCAAGGAGCTGCAACTCCACTCTCTGGAGTGTGCAACTCTGGAGTTGCACGCGGAGAGAGGCGGCGGGCTGGCGTGGCTTTACTTACAGCCCCTAACATCAGCCGCCATGTGTTGGAGTTTACCCTGGTGAATGAGAGGGTCGCGTCCCTGCACCTTCGGGTCGGGGACAGGTCTTTCCCTGTTGTCTCGGCCTATGGGCCTTCTTGGAGTCCCTGGGAGGGGTACTGGATAGTGCTCCGACTGGGGACTCAAATCCCAAGTGGTGTTCTGTTATTGGACTTCTGTTTGAGCACAGAGGTGTCCATAAGTGCACGTGGCACCAGGACACCCTGGGCCAGAGGTCGATGATAGACTTCGTAGTTGTGTCATCTGATCTCCGGCTACGTGTCTTGGACACTCGGGTGAAGAGAGGGGCAGAGCTGTCAACTGATCACCACCTGGTGGTGAGTTGGGTGCACTGACGGGGAAGGAAGCCGGACAGACTGGGCAGGCCCAAACATGTCGTGAGGGTCTGTTGGGAACGTCTGGCGGAGCCTTCTGTCAGTGCAGCCTTCAACTCCCACCTCCGGGAGAGCTTCTCTCAGATCCCGGGGAAGGCTGGAGACACTGAGTCAGAGTGGACCATGTTCTGGCCCGGGCTGTTGTGGAGGCTAAAACTCGGGTCTGGGAGGAGTTCGGGGAGGCCATGGAGGAGGACTATCCTCCATGGAAATTCTGGCAAACCATCTGGCGCCTCCAGAGGGGGAAGCAGTGCTTCACCAACACTGTTTACAGTGGAGGTGGGGAGCTGTTGACCTCAACTGGGGATGTTGTCAGGTGGTGGAAGGAATACTTCGAGGATCTACTAACCCCGCCGTCACGTCTTCCGCCGAGGAAGCAGAGGCTGGGTTCTTGGAGGCGGACTTCACCCAAGCTGAAGTCACAGAGGTAGTTGGAAAGCTCCTCGGTGGCAGGGTGTCGGGGGTGGATGAGGTCCACCCCGGGTACCTAAAGTCTCTGGATGTGCGGGGATTGTCGTGGCTGACACATCTCTGTAACATTGCGTGGCGGTCGGGGACAGTGCCTCTGAACTGGCAGACCGGGACGGTGGTCCCTCTTTTCAAGAAGGGGGACGTTTTCCTGACGCTGGAGGGACTGTCTCTCGGCTGGCCTGGGAACGCCTCGGGGTCCCACCGGATTAACTTGAAGAGGTGTCTGGGGTGAGCGAAGTCTGGACCTGAACACTGAATTTTTGTGGGACTGTTGTAATATTCTACACTAGTTTCAGCTAGTAAACTATAACATATACACTAACACACACGACACAGACATATTAGAGTAACTTATGACAAAACTGTTAACTATGTCCCGTTGACAGAGTCTGAAGGGTCATAGGTAGACTCCTGCCCTTTTGAAGCTGCTACTGAAGAGCTGCCCTTTAATGGATCATCGTCCTGCTCCTCCTCCAGGTCGAGACGAGATCTCTTTGAAGGTCTCCTTACTGGTGTTGATGAGAAATAAGGGTCTGCAGTGGATGTCCCAACACAAAAATCCTTGCAGGACACAGTAGCCTGGACACCTGTAACCAAATACAATTTTTACTAAAGACAGTCTACCCATATGACACATACACACAGCGATAAATTACATTATTAGTTAAAAGTATTATAACACATAAATGGTTACTAAATTCATCAAAAGTAAATGTACTAAAGGTGGCTACAGACCTGCACTTCTGATATGAGGCTGAAGAGTCCTCAAGGATAGCTGTGTGCTAACAGAACAGGTCTCCAGTGGGTCTGTCTGGCATGCAACATCTTGTGATGCAGGAACCTGTATGGATGCACTTGATGTGCTGGACTGTATAGAGGAAACAGAAGTTACACCAACATCTTCTCAAATATGTAGTTACAAGCTACAGCTACAAGCAGTGCAAAAATGATGACAACAAATGTACACAGTTATGGGTTACACAGACTATTTCACTTCCAGTGTAAATTGTATTGTAACATAGCCAAAGCTTGTAAATCCAATAAATGTTGCATGTGCAAAATGTGTATTGTGTCCCCCTGTCACTTATTCCCTGGAACTCCCCACTGATCTACAGTTGAGGACAAAATTATTAGCACCCCTACAAAAATGTCATTGTTTTAAAAGTATTTCCCAAGTGCTTTTAAAAACAAATTTTTAATACAGCTTTCTTAGACATTGTAGTTTTATTTTGGATACTTCCATTATTTTATTTTGCACACAGAAATGAAAATATTCCACAAAACACAAAAAAAACAGGGTCAACATTATTAGCCCCCCACATTCTAATAGTCTATTGTGTATCCTTTTTGGTGGATAACTGCCTGCAGTCGTTTGTCGTAGTTTTCAACAAGTCTCTGGCACTTCTTTTGAGGAATCCCGGCTCATTCTTCTTTGGCAAATCTCTCAAGTTCCTCCAGATTTTATGGTCTTCTGGCATGGACATTTTTCTTAAGGTCACCCCACATATTTTCTATTGGATTTAAGTCAGGGCTTTGTGCAGGCCATTCGATTACATTGACCTTAGTCTTCTGGAGATACTTCTTCACCAAGAGAGATGTATGTTTAGGATCGTTGTCATGTTGGAAGATGAAGCAATGACTCAGACCCAGTTTAACTGACTGCTGAAGGTTTTCTTTCAAAATCTCCACATATTTTTCTTTACTCATGATTCCTTCCACCTTGACAAGATTTCTAGTTCCAGATGCACTGAAGTATCCCTGCAGCATAATACTCCCCACCATGTTTCACTGTGGGGACGGTGTTCTTTGGGTTAAATGCCTCTCCCTTTTTTCTCCTTACGTAAGCAGTGTCTCTATGGCCAAAGAGCTCTAGTTTAGTCTCATCAGACCATAAGACACGCTTCCAGTATGAATAATCTTTCTCCAGGTTGTCTCAACCATACTTAAGTCTGGCTTGAAGGTGTCTTTTCCTCAAAAGTGGAGTTTTTCTTGGTCTCTTTCCAGTCTCTTTGAAATCTTCCGCTTCCTACCTCTGCCAGGCTTGTTCTGCACTGTGTGGCTGTCTTCGAATTTCTGGATTACACCTCTCACACCAGTTCTTGACACTTGGATACGCTTGGATAGCTTTGTATATCCTTCTCCTGTTTTGTGTGCATCAATAATTCTTTTTCTCAGTTCCAAACTGATTTACTTCGTTTTCGGCATGGTGCTTTCTCAACTGACAGCTCAATGACCCATACTGAGGCTTTTATACCATTTCTTAACTTAACTGAGTGAAATCACCTATGCCACCTGATCACCTTCAAGCACATCACCTGTGGAGTTAAAGCACATCACTGCAAAAAAGTGGCTTGTGCGACTTAATAAATGGTAATATCTTAAGGGGGGCTAATAATAATGTCCATTTTAGCTTTTCCTTAAATAATTATGTTTTGGTGTGAAAATATGAATATTTTGTGCCTTCTAATGAAAAATAGTATGTTCAGAAATGCTCTGTTAAAACTTTCTTGCTCTGTTAAAAAAGTACTTGGGAAAATCTTGAAGAAACTTAAAATTTCATAGGGGGGCTAATAATTTTGTCCTCAACTGTATACGTGAGATACTGAGACAACGTAACTACATTATATTACACAATGAGTAGGGGAAAGGAGATGCGGTAGCAAAAAACCGAGTGAGTCATAAAACGTTTTTTATGACTGTTTCATAGCGCCAATAAACAAGCCCAAACACCTACCCTGTATCTCCGCATAGCCGTTTTGTCTGAATGCAACCTTATCGGCTTGCTTTTTCAGCCACAAATGGTTAGCGTTCACAACAACAACAGCAGACATTAGCTACATATAGGGCAATGCAAAAAGTAGTCACATGCATCCAAATTACAAATAAAATTATGTATATAAAGCTAGCTTTACATGACATATATGTTCACATATCTTCTCTTCAACATCCCCTGATATTATTTACTGCTGTCGTATATTAATGTAGTATAAGGAAGCTGTTACCAACAGTAACTTAAGTTAGCTGCCATGCTAACACCACAGTCAACAGGCTATCACGCTAGCTGGGCATATACAGTAAAGCAGCATAAAATAGTAAAACTCACAGCTCCCACGTTAGTTGGGTCACGGACAGTTGGTACCGATCCAGGCTTTAGCTTCAGATTCTTTGTGAATCCTGCGTTGTACTGGCCCTCCTTGAGAAAGCAGTTTGCAGTGTAGTGGTGAGCACACACATACAACATGTTAGGAAGTGTTGTGGGGACATTTCCATAGAAAATAAAATGAATCCACTGGGCCTTCGAAGCCGCATACCAAGAAGGAGGTGAAAATACATCTGTGCTCATTCGTGCAGCCAACAACAGAGCAACTGCCGTGCCTTCACCATTTCGAACCAGCATTTGCGAGGTGGAAAAATAGTGACTGAGTGGAAATTTTCAGGGGGCAGAACAAACATATCTTGGGCGGGGTCACGAACCTGGAAGGGGGGAGTTATTAGTCATATAGTCATTTTCTGAAAGGTGGAGCAAGCAAGAGAGGGAGAGGATATAATTTTCTCATTTTGGGGGGGTTTGTAGACAGGCTGGGGACGCATATTATTGTTAGAAAACCATTCTAAAGTAAATTTTGTATAATATGGCCCCTTTTAAGACAGGATTGTCATGCTCCAGTTGTCATCATGAGGATTACTGAGGACAGTAGGGCCTAGTTTCTGTTGTTTTGAGTATAGTGTACAGACTGATAATAACAGTAAAGACAATGACTTAAATGAAGGAATGGTTACTGTCTCTATTTAAAGGCAAGGGAAAAACCACTGAAATGGAATTGCTGCAGTGGACCAATGCTGCGCTTATCGACTGCCAACAGGAACTGTGCTTTCGGTCTTTTAGAGGCCGGAGTGAGTGCTCGTGACATTGCCACCGTTTGGGCTGTAATGCATCCACTGTCACGAGACCAACTGGTCTCTGTGCATGATCAGCCTTGTTCTGGGCGCATGAAAATTGGTCTGGATATTAGATGAGGAAGAAACAGTATCGCGTTTTCATTGCCTCTGTGTTTATTGAATAACTGTTTTTTGTTTTTTTTCAATCACACATTCAGTGATGTACTGAATTAGTAACATTTATTTTTTTACTAAACACACAACAACATTATATCACTATTCAATCAACATTCACAAAATTATATATTTATACAATGGAGTAATAAGTGCATCCATTGCTCTGTTTTTGTCCAATTACTGCATTTGCTGTTTTTAGACATTTTTCTTGTTCAGTCAGACAAATCAATTGGGCTTGAACAAGTTCAATGAATTCAGGTTAAATGTGTGATGTGAATATCTGAAGCACAGCCGACCAATCAACAATGAACGAGTATCTATCAGTGTTTAGTCTTGTTATGGTGATTCAGATTGTAAACCTTAAACACAGCGATCTGTGCTCTACAAACTCTGCACAAGGCTTTACCTTGTCCATGTCTTGTTGAAAACTCTACATTCTTTATCAATGTTTTTAACAGAAGCGGACATCTTTGACAGCCAAAAAGTAACTCATCTCTTGTAAACTTCAGTACACCGATACATTATAGCAAGGCGCATACGCACACACGCACGTATGTCAATTGAAAACAATAGCATTGCCTTCAACATAAAAGCATTGCAGCTGTGTTGCATGCATAATGTACACTTATTTACATTTGTTTCCTGATTCCCTATTGACCTCACACAGGCTGTACAGGGACAGCCCAGGGGTCGTACAACGCCCAGGTCTACCCTAAACAAAAGCACCACCAAGCAGTTCACATTTTAAATTGCTTTTCCCCACTCAGTGACACACCCACAGGGAAGCAGACTCTGGTAATTAGCAGATCCGTAGTCAAAATGTGAAATTAGAGACTCCAGTGGCCATAGTTAAGTGCATTCCCAGAGCCAGGGCGACATCAAATCAAATTTAAAACTGCTGCAAAGCAAAGGCAAAGTGTAAATATAGAGAGATTATTATTCACGTTGGTGGTAATGACACCCAATTCCGGCAATCAGAAGTCACTAAAACTGATCTGGATGTTGTTGTTGTTGACTACGTGATTTTCTTTGGACTCCTACCTAATCTGACCAGTGATGACATGTATAGCTGTATGTCATCCTTCAACCACTTGTGTTGTTGAGCAAACGATGTGGGATTCATGAGACATGGGAAAATGTTTTGGGGAAACCCTGGTTTTATTAGTAGAGGCGGCATTCATCCCACCTTTGATGGTGCAATCCAGAGTCGAGACCAGGATGCAGAGTTCCAGTCTTACATGCCTCTCTGCCACTTTGCTATAGTGGACACCTCCCCCAATTCTCAATAGAGAAGTGTCTGCTTCCCGGCCAGCTGAATTGTACAAATCAACAAACAAAAAAGGAGGAGTTACTGATAAAAACCTAATTCAAATCAACACTACTGCTCTCACAGAGCATAAAAACATGAAAATTAAATGTGGACTATTAAATATCAAGATCAATTTCTTCTAAATCTCTGCTGGTTAATGACCTGATAAGTGATCACAGAATTGATTCATTTGGCATAACGGAGACCTGGTTGCAGCAGAAGGAATTTGTTAGTTAAACTTAAAAAAAACAGTTGCTGTGACCGGGAGGAGTTGATTAAGTACAGACTGAGGAGCAGAAGTGGCAGCAATCTACCATTCAAACCTGTTTATCAACTCCAAACCTTCTGTAAACATGGATATAACTCCTTCGAAAGCCTTAGTCTCACCCACTCAAACGGGAAAACAGTTATCTGAATTGGTGCTTAGTACAGATAAATTCATCATAGTGGGTGACTGACCCATTATTTTAATCACACCCGTGACCTTGTCCTGACATGTGGCATAGATATTGAACATCAAATAATATTTCCCCATAACCCTCTCCTATCCGACCATTTTTTAACTTTTGAATTTACATTAATTCAATTTTTTCAATTCAATTTTATTTATACAGCCCAATATCACAAATCAAGATTTGCCTCAAAGGGCTTTACAGTCCGTACAAGG
>JAPQRN010000153.1:0-19974 GCA_037367275.1 Coranthus polyacanthus | reverse complement strand
ACATCTACATGAATGTTAAAGTCACCCACAATGATGACTTTATCTGTACTCAGCACTAATTCAGATAAGAACTCAGGGAACCCAGTTAAAAATTCGGAGTAGGGGGCGGGTGGACGATACACCTTTTAGGAATATAGTGGATGTTCATAATAAAAAATGTCTTAATAATTGTTTAACAAGCTTTTTGTTTTGATAAACCTATTTTACTGAAGTTGACTGAAAACAAGAAACCATCACATTTTAACCATAACTGATTCAACATTGAAATGTCCTCCATAATCCATCTATAAAACTTAAAAAGTAGCTGTTTGTACACCATTCTAAGTTCAATTTAAATTCACGTCATTATTATTATTATTATTATTATTATTATTATTATTATTATTATTATTATTATTATTAATATCCGCTGCATCGTCCCGAAATGGCCTATGTGGCCAACAAATCTGATTCTGCTCATTTAACATACATGGATTAAATGCGTGAAGAAAGAATATTACTTAGAAACTCCAGACCGGATGCGGTAGGTTTCGTTTTTGTAACGTGACGCTTAGCTGCTGAACCGGAAGCCAAACACCGAATCCGGATTTGAACGGTCTTACGTGTCATTCAGAGCTTCAATAATTCAGAAATCTGCCGGACACTTAAGAAACTAAACCGTGAATCTAGTCCTGTAAGTTTCTTCTGATGTATACAGGTTTAATTTAAGACAGGACCAGCATGAGAACGTGTTGTGTAATTTAAATCAGCAGCTAGCTTAGTTCCCGTTAGCCAGCCACACTGAATTGATTCTAAACTAAAAGGGTGATTCAGGTTTGTGTTTATGTGTCATAAGTCACAGATAGTCTTAAAACCGAATTACGTTGACAAAGGTCCGGTACTGTTTGTACCGGGGGATGGGGCTACCCTAGCTGCAGGTGTTATACCGATATTGGTACCTGTTAAAATCACTGCTCGTCCACACGAGTGTCCTTAATTATTGCCTGTAAAAAATGAAAAAATCGAGGGATGCAGCTAATTATTTTATTCGATTTATATGTGATTAATTGTTTTGGTAAAACAACCCAAAGATATACAAATTACTGTCAGATAAAACAAATGATTCATTGATTAATTACAGCCTTATCTGTTATATACTTTGGTAATATCTAAACCATTCAGATGATTGATGCCATTACAGTTTCAAAGACTGGTATCCAGATTTATCTTATTATTCTTGTATTCAGATTGCTTATTTTATCCAAAACCAAAAAATATTTCATTTATGACGTTAAAAGTATCAAAAAGTATCAAAGTCAAATTTCAGAGGCCAGAAGCATTAAAGCATTACAGTTTGACATCTTTACCTGTGAAGTAACTAAAATAACTAATCACTATTAATAATAGCTGTTACTTTTTAGAGATTCATGATCACTAGTTTGCAAAGGATCCTGATCACTGTTTCTCTGCTCTTCACGCTGGTTACTGACTCCTTTTCTTTATTGGTGACCTGCGGTTGCCCAGACAACAGTTGCCAAACAGCAAGAGGATGAAGGCATTGATTCTGGTGGGGGGTTATGGGACCCGGCTGAGACCACTCACTCTGAGCGTTCCCAAACCACTGGTGGAGTTCTGCAACAAACCCATACTGCTGCACCAGGTGGAGGCGCTGGTTAAGGTATGGATGTGTCCTCTATGAAGTGTATGTCCATGTGACAGCACTTTTATCTTAGAACATACAATTCCAGCTATGTTTACACCTTGTAGCCACACTACTCTGGTGTTTTAGGACTTTTAGAACTTTATAAACATGGCTGACTTTGCTTTATAGTCATCCTTGACTACTAGCTGTTAATTCAAATTGTACACTGAATCAGGTGTTTCCGTCCTCGTTGACGCTGTTAGCAGCTGTTGTGCAGCTGTTGTGCAGCTGTTGTGCAGCTGTTGTGCAGTTAAATTTAGCTTTTTATCATGATACGACTGAGTACATTGTTTGCATAGTGGGTAGTGAGGCAGCAGAGATGAGTTTCCTCTTCAGGGTGTCTGGGTCTCCCTTGGAGATAGGGTGAGGAGTTTGGTCATCAGGAGCTCCTCCACATCCAGAAGAGGCAGTTGAGGTGGTTCATCTGGTCAGGATACCTCCTGGGTACCTCCCTGGTGAGGTGTTTCATGTCCAACCACGAGGAGACCCTGGGGCAGACCCAAGACACACTGGAGGAATTATATCTCTTGACTTATCCTGGGAACACCTTTGTCGTCCCCCCAGACGAGCTGGAGGGGAGAAGGAGGCCTGGGCTTCTTTGTTTAGGCTGCTGGATGGAATGAAGTTTGTCCCTCTGAAATTAGTAGTGAACATCCAAGAAACATTAGGATCATTTGATGTGTTTCATCACAATAGGTTGTTTGCAACCACGTGATTGTGGTGATGCGTGAAATTCAAATGGAGGGCAAGAAGTCAACAGCAGAATGGAGGAGATGCAATAAACCCTGAATTGTGTTAGTTTAGATGATATTACAGAGAAAAGTATTAACAGAAAATCACAGCATATGTTAGACGTGATGAAGAGGAGCCGTTTTTCAACTGAATTGAAAGTTTTTCCTGTTAACAACAAATGACAACTGTGGATTATTTAACAAACATCCATGCTGCAGTGGCTCGATGTTAACATTACGGTTGATAGCTTAACGTTACTGGATTAACATGTCTCAAAGGACCAGGGAAATGTCACTAAAGACATGGATCAATGTGGGTGAGTTACATAATGTTTAATGTATATGCATGAGAATCATTCAAACACTATTTAAATACTTTAAGTATAGTGATCAGTTCACTCACAGTGTTCATTTTAGGTCTTTTAGAACCTTCTGCACTTTGAAATAATTTTCTTTTAATGACAAATTACAGAACATAAATACACACGGGTAAAACCACTCTCATGAAGTAAATCAATGTGAAGTAATGTCTCTGTCAGGTGAAAAGACAGAAGACAGAGGATAGAGTTAGTTTCCACAGTTTGTTTGACAAACCGTACCTGTAAGTCTGCTAAACCAGATCATCAGGCCACAGATATGAGCGGAAAACCTTCCTACTTTTAATTCTGAGAGGAGATACTGTGAATTTCTTCTTACAACAATGTGTATGTAGCAACATAACATTGTACCAAAATATTTCTAAAACCACCTCAACAACAGCTCAACAGTAAATATATTATGATTAAAATCATCACCTCAATCACCTCATTATCATGATTAAAACTGAGTATCAGACTTAGACATCTATGACAAATTGAAGTTTTGGTTTTAATAATCATCTGCTAATAACGATCAGTTTGTATAGACTGATGACTAAAACGATTTCCACAGTAATTATGTTTTTTGTGTTAGTGTTAGTTGTTGCTTTCAGCTGTTTTTTTTTTTTAATCTTTTTTTATCAGTGACACACACACTGTTGAACTGTGTAAAATACAGCAGAAACAAAGGTTCCCAAGTCAGTTTTCCCAGTGTTAAATTTCTTGTATTTTCCCTCTTATGAACAGTATCTGTTGTTACTTGATAAAAGCTCCCTGTAGTTTCTCAAAATGATTCATTAGAGCGACGTTAAACGACTCAAAACAGAGGCATTTTTCCATTGTTTTCTATGTAGAAAATCACCACCTGCCTCCGCCTGCAGCTCGTGCTCTGATGTGACGTCACCACCCTATCAAGTCATAAAATTCAGTTTACACCAATAGATGTTTTAACATGATGTTTTTCTTTTAGAAAATTGACATGAACTGTGAAAAGTTCTGACTTGTGCGTGAGCTGGTACAGAATGACCTTCTATATGACTGAATTATGTTTGATTGCAGGCTGGTGTGGATCATGTGGTTCTGGCAGTGAGCTACATGTCAGAGCTGCTGGAGAGAGAGATGAGAGTCCAAGAGCAGAGAGTAAGTCCAAAATATTTCCCCCAGTGCAGAACTGACTCAGAACCATCTGACCCAGAACAGGTACATTCAGAACCTGAACGGTCTTGTGATTGTGTGGCTGTTTTCCCTGCAGCTTGGGATTCGTATCTCTCTATCTCACGAGAAGGAGCCTCTGGGAACAGGTGAGTTTGTCCTCACCTCAGGCCTGACTGGATTTTCAGCAATCCAGAGTGTCTGTTTGTTTTGTTGTTACTGTCATACTACAAAAACATGTCGTCATAGTTCAGGATGAGGTTTAGATGTGGAGATAAAGGAGCTCATATTCAGACACCTGAGGACAGTTATAGTGCTATATGAAATGTGACTCTCCAGAGAACTGATGAATAAATTAATAACAGCGGCACAAGTATTAATACCATTTACATTAATACCATAATACCAATTAGAGATAGATTGATAGGGTGTTTTACCAGCTTTTAGAGCTGTCATGATAACTAAAATTTAGTTGATGATTAATTGTCACCATAACCAACCATAGCTTATTTATACACATAAATATTGAGCATTAAACACTGGAACATATGAATAAAAATTACATTTTGTTTGCTTTTTATGCTTTGTAATTCAATTTGACAAATAACATACAAAGCCTATTGCTGAACTATTATTCTGTTGGATAATGGAGATCATTATCACCATTATCACAATTAGTGGTTAGCACATCTAATTGTGATATGGCAATTATGTAATAATTGTGACAGGCCAAACTATCGGCACTATTGTCAGAACTTGGTTCCAATAGTAGCCAGTGGCTCATGTTCGGCTTCTCAACTGAAATTGACATTAAGGGAAAATAAAAGTTAAGAAATGTAAAAAGCGCACCTAGTATCCCTGATTAGTCTGTAAAGTCTGTTTGTTTTTTTACTGACAAATTAAACCAATTAGTCTGACGTTCTGTAACTTTTAGCTTGACCTTAAATTAATTTGAATGTGACTGTTGAAAATGAAATGAAATCAGGGTGATGTTTTCATGCACAAACACAAAATCAGGATCCTTCAAAACCCCCATAATAACCAGGATACTCAAGTCCATGTAAATAACCCAGTGTTTCCTAACAATGCCTCTGGTTTACACAGCTGGTGAGTGTGGTGGTTGCTAGGCAGATTTTCTGAAAGCTGGCCAATCAGAACAGGGTAGCCTAATTCGAGAAATGAATAAGGAGTTTTAACTGGAAATCATGTAACGAAAGTTCAGTGAAGTGATTTTTCAGAATGAAAATGTGCAGAAAATGTCAACTTTTAACAAAGTGATGTTGAATGTCTGTGTGTGTGTTGGCAAACAGCTGGACCGCTGGCGTTGGCTCGAGAGCTACTAAACGTCGACAGCGAACCGTTCTTCGTCCTGAACTCGGATGTCATCTGTGACTTTCCCTTCAAAGACCTGCTACATTTTCACCGTAGCCACAGCAAGGAGGGAACCATTGTGGTGAGACAGACAATCAGTGTTTTGATTAATTCACAAGTCAGATTCAATCTGTTTACACAACATGTGTAACATCAATAACAGGTGATTTACAGTAGAGCTTTTTAAAACTGAAGGATCATTTTATGCACTTGCAAATCCAAACTGTGGTTGGATTGAATTACTCAGGATAAAAAACAAAAATTTGAAAAGGCTTAAATTAAAAGTATGTTTTACCAATTTAAAGTTCCATCACCTGTTTGTCTGTGAAATCTGAGAATGAACGATATATAATATTTTCCATTTTGCATTCTTCTGTTTGTTGTCTTCTTGTTGTTTCAGTAAAAAACCCAATGTCGTTCTTATTAGGCTAGTTTTACTTTATTTAATTGGTGCTCTTTAATTTTCCAGATACATTTTATGCTTCTGTTTTAGACATGTATGTACTTGGTGAATCTCAGTGAAATAACGTCCTGTGTGTTTGTGAAGGTGACGCGGGTGGAGGAGCCCTCTAAGTACGGAGTGGTGGTGTTCGAGGCTGACAGCGGGAGGATCCATCGCTTCGTAGAGAAACCTCAGGTCTTTGTCTCTAACAAGATCAATGCTGGCATTTACATCTTCAATCCCAGCATGCTCAGCAGGATCCAGGTCTGTCTGACACATATTATTGTCATACATAATGTACACAGATTGTGTTGGTCATTATATCTGTTTGATAATACCGTATTTCCTCAAATAGCGTCCAGGGCCTTTATTTCTGTCAGCTGCAAGAGGGTACCTGCCCTTTATTTGAAGGAAGCTTGTCTTAGAGTCAGGTCTTTATTTATAATTTCCTCTGTTTAATAAGTAGAAATGGTCGTAATTTGCATGAAACATTGTTTTGATCCACTCCTGTTTGCGATGTTAATAGTACTAGCAATGTGCACTAAACCTCCTTTACTATTACAAAATAAAAGCCCTCTATCAATCTATTCATTGCTTAACAGAGCTTTTATTGTGTAAATGTTGTCTTCCTGCCATGCTTCTAAGTTTCTACAAATAAGAGTTTAACTGAAAAAGTCGGACATGTTGTTAGAGCATTTTCCTCTGCTGCTAAAACATCCTAGAGGAAACGCTGAAACTGCTGACCTCAGCTGTGTGTCATGTGATGCACGGTCAATTAGCATCACATGACATACACTGATGTACAGCTATTTTCATTCAGTTAATGAAAAAATGTCTTTCTTCCTCTATCCTCAGTGGCAGTTAAGAGACCTGTTCATAAATATACTGTGTCTGTGTGTTTCTGTGAGGTATGGTTGTGGGTCTGACTTTCTTCTTTGTGTGTTTTGTGCAGCTGAGACCCACATCCATAGAGAAGGAGATATTTCCTGTCATGGCAGGGGAGGGGGAGCTGTACGCCATGGAGCTGCAGGGTAAATATTAAAACACATTCAAACATATTTTAAAATATTCCTGCTGTTTCAGGACTAAAACACAACAAGACACAAATCCTACTAAATTTGCTGCATAGCTTTTCAGGGTTAGAGAAGATGTGTTTAAATGTCTTTGTTTCAGTGAAAAAAAAGTTAACTGAATTTGTGAAGTACCTTGAGATAATACTGTATTGTGATTGTTGCTATATGAATTGAACTTTATAATGATAAAAAAACAAAGAAAAGCAGAAAATGAAAAAAATGAAAAAATAATACAAGAGGCTGCATCCAGATAATGTTTGTATTTGATAAATAACTGAAGATAAAAAGGTCATCAGTATTTTTCAGTTGATTCCACCATTTCCTTCCTTAATTAAGGCTGGGTTTAAAAATATTATTCAGATTCAAATCAATCTTCATTTAAATTATCCAATATTGATAAATAAAACTTGAGCTTTAACCCACTTTATCACTAAGAAAGCACTTATGTTAAATAAAAAAAATACATGAATGTAACTGCTTTGGGGTCTATTCTTTATGTTAGTATTTTGAGTACCTAGTATAGTTTACAGCATTATTTCTCTGAGAATCATAGTTTCATACCCGAGCAAAATTGGTATTGTTTACTGAAATATCCCTGACTGAATTGATATTCAATCAAATCAAATGGAATTGAAACCTTGTGAATCGTAATTAAATCGATTCTGGAAAACAGTGGCAACATCCAGCCGTCATAATACTAATAATAAATAATGCTAATGATGATGATAATAATATCAGACGGTTGGAAACACACCTGCAGTCAATCTAAAACACTTTGTTTGTCACCTGAAATGTTGTCCACACCACAGTTTGGTTGATTGGTCGGTTGGTTATCAACCTGTCAGGTGCAGCATGAGACAGAGCACAGTAACATGATACATGGTTTCTTCTGGAGCTTTACTGTGTGTGTGCATGCTCTGGTCTCTGCAGCTCACAGCTCCAACAGACGTAAGTGTTTCACACCTGAGTTCCTGTAGTTCTGTAAAAGAAGAGTTTGATGAGACGCACTGATACCAAAGAAAAAAAATAGAATAGGTAGAAAACCAGTAACGCATTAAGCTGTGTTCAGAACAAATCTGTCTATATGTTAAAACTCAGAGCGTGGTTGTTTATCAGCCTGCATTTAGACTGTTTTCCAAATCACATCCTTTTTCTTTTTACATGTATGAGATGCTGCAGCTACGTATTGCTGCATGTACTACCCTCAAGAAAAAGTTGGAACAGCAGCATTTTAGGACAAATAATGAGTTGAAATAATACTGTGATTGGGTTAGGGACAGGTGATTGTAATTATGATTTGGTCCAAAAGTAGCATCAGGAAAGATCTAGTCCTTTAGCAACAGAGATGAGCTGAGGATCTTAGTCAGTACTATTAGACAGTACCATAGCAAACCATATCAGTACAATTCAACCACATACTTAGTCAAGTAAACTACATTTAGCTTGAAGTAAAAGTAATGAAACATTTAAAAAATATTCCAGGGGATTACATACATTTCAAGAAATAAGTTGTACAACTATTATTTTTAGATGAATTCACTGTTGTAAGGTACAGTTCATTTTCTTTTTAAAAAACTTGAAGGAATGGGTTTAACTTAAGAAATGTACATTTATGAATGTAAAATTTAGCAAACAAAATAACACTGATAACAAAAAACGTTTTCAAATTTAGCCAAATATATTTTGCAGTTGGAATTCAAAATTACACAAAGTATGATCCAATATAAACTCACTAATGTGAAATTTGAAGTACAGGGGAAAGCATATTTGACTTGTCTTCCATTGTGCATTGCATCGTGGTTGAAATAGCCAGAAAACCATGCTGACTTGCATACTGGAAAATGACCAGATTCAGTAGAACAACCTGATATTTCTGACAGACTGCTCTGTCACACTGAATTCTGTGTATTCATCCTAAATCTACCAATTACTGCTACTGAGGAGTTTTACTGGATTTGTTTTGAACGCAGCTTTAGACAGAACAGCCTGTTTTGTTGTTCAAATCAGCCGGAGGAATCAGTGCATCTCTACATAGTTGCTTCATCTCAGACGTCTAGCGGAGCAGCTGATCCTCCTGCCTGTCCTGTAGTTCACACAGGTCCAGCTCGTAGACTTTAGTTTCCTCTGTTTGGAAGCAAACACTGAGCAGCTCCTCTGAAACAGTGACAGTCTGTGTGATCATCAACACACTGAGAGTTCCATCAGGAGGAGAGATGCAAACATCGGTGTGGCCTGAACAAATGGCTTATGTAACACAGTATGTAATGCAGTATACTCCAATTCTGTATTTCATTTGAAAATATATCAATATACCTCAAAAGTTAAAATACTACCCAGACTTAGTACAGTTAAACATTGTTTTGGTTGTTTTATCCATGTTAGAAAATAGTTGCTGAAAACATGTGAAGAGACTGAACTGTAGTACTGAGTTGTGAAGTTGTCGTTAAAGACTGTTAAACCTTTAATAGTTTGGTGTTCTGGATTTTTTTTGGGCTGGTCAGAAATTATGCACTTGTCATAAATAGTGTAACTCATTCTCTAAAACTATAATGTTATAAAGTCACATCAGCCATATCAGCAGTGGTTCTCCCACCCGATAGCAGCTAGGTTATGCTAATTAGTAATACAGATTGCTAAATTCTGTAAATGAGAGAGAATAGGCTAATGGTATTTGACACTGGAGAGAGGCTGCATCTTCCATCCATAGGGTTAGGAGAAGCAGACTGGGGTAGTGCTGTGGACGTGGACCAAATTATTTGAAATGTTCATGGTTATTTCACATAATTTTGATAATTGTCTCCCTTGAATACTAACAGAAATAACTTTATTTGATCATTATTTTCACATCATTTACCTTCATTTGACTGATGCTTTTGCAATGACATCATCTTGTTGCATCCCATTCTTCTCCTACTATGAGCTGAATGGAGAACAAGTGTGCGGTGGTTTATTTAGATTTTGCGCCTTGGTCCAATATTTCCAATATATATGTGCTTTGTATATTTATGTCATGAATTATCTGCTATGTTTTAGGTAAAGGATAAACAGACAATTAATTTCAACATCACGACAGGTCTTTCCACAGCAGTGTTAGCCTGCTCTGCTTCTTCTGCCTTCAGAGGACACGCCCTGGGCATTTCAGAGCAGATGATTTTTGAAACTTTTGTGCTTTTATGTACTTGATGATGATTGGTGATTTTTTTTTTTCATTCAGATTTGGTTGGATGTTAACACATTTTCTGTGTGCGACAAACTTAGAACATATTTCTTTTCCTGCTATACACAGACTTTAAAAGTTAGTGTTATGATTAAAGGCTGCACTGAAATGTCTGCCGTTCATGTGACTTCAGCTGAGGTCACAGTAAACTCTATGTTGTCTCCTTGTTTCCATGACAACTAACTCCTGCCTCTTTGTATCTGTGTGTTGTCCTGCGTACTGTCTGTCTGTCTGCCTTGTTGTCTGTCTGCAGGTTTCTGGATGGACATTGGTCAGCCCAAAGACTTCCTCACAGGGATGTGTATGTACCTTCAGTCGCTACGACAACATGCGCCTGAGAGGCTACGCACAGGACCCGGTTTCCTAGGAAATGTTCTGGTGGTGAGTTCAGCTTGTTTACGTTAAAAGGGACATAAAGCTGGTTCCTGCAAACAACCATCCACTGTCGCTGTCCTCTGCAGGACCCAACGGCTCAGATCGGTGAGAACTGCACCATCGGCCCCAATGTAACCATTGGTGCCGGTGTGGTTGTGGAGGACGGCGTGAGGATAAAACGCTGTACTGTACTGAAAGGAGCACGGGTTCGATCCCACTCCTGGTTAGAGAGCTGCATCGTGGGGTGGAGCTCCTCTGTTGGCCAGTGGGTGAGTACACTGGGTTTACCACACTAAAACTAGCATTGAACAAATCATTTCATTAACTGAAATAAAAAATAAAGAATACTATGAACAACGCAATACAAACCAAAACCAACTGAAAGTCAGCTAAAACCAGCTATGTTTTGGTTTCCCTCCAATGTTAATGGCTCATAGTGAACAAGAATAAAATGTTCTTTGCACAATATGGGACCCTTAATAAACCATGGTTGTGTAATTCATATTTTAAGTCATGCATTATTTAATCCGACCTTTTTCAGCTTCTATAAATCATGCCTAAAAGCAACTACACTGACAATAAAACTAAATAAAAACTGAAATAAAACTACTCAATTCCTCAAAATAAAAATACAAGTAAAACTCCTTATGCACTAACACAATATTAATGTTTGAACTTAAGAGTTCACAAATCGATAATCTGTGGAATAACCCTCATTTTCATGTGTCTTGTCACTCTCATCAGTCTTTCACATTGCTGTTGGTGCTTTATGCCACCTCTAAGACTAAAATGCAGTGGCTTGGATTGAACTGTGAACATTCATCTTCCTCTGGTTCACAATCACAGGTTTTCAGTGGGGTTCAGGTCTTGACAGTTGGAGTGGTCTTGTCATTTCTTCCAGAGGTGTAGATTATATCACACCTTTATTTGATTGAACTTCTCAAATATGACAAATGACAAAAATACACTTAACATCTAAATAATAACATGAAAACTTACAGATGGTATAATTATATTATTTTCCACATATAGTGGTTTTAAAAAATCTGACTGTCCCAGCACATCAGACTCAGTCTCTTTGCAGTGTCTATTCTTACAGGATCAACAGATTCTTATTTATCATTTTTCAAGTCAGGGTTTTCCCTTTGTTTTCAGAGGACTTAGTTGCTGTTTGGGTTCTAGCATTTTCCTTAGGTTTGTGGAAGACTTGCATGTCTGTGCAATCTCGAGGTACTTCTGCAAGAAAATTGCTGGTTAAAAATATGTAATTTAGCATAATTTTGGGCCATTTTATTATCATATGTATACAATTTGGAAAAGCATCCAAGACATCCAAAAAGCTTAAAAACAAAACTTGCTGAAAGTGGGCTGGTGACCAAGTCTGTCTTATAGCCTTATAAGGGAGTCTGTCTTATAGCCTTATAAGCCTTGTAATGGTAGGGTAAAACCGTGGTAGTGATGTAGAAATATGAAAGATTAATATTTAGGTCTTCTCTCTAATCTGTGTCACAGGTTCGTATGGAGAATGTGACGGTGTTGGGAGAGGATGTGATTGTAAACGACGAGCTTTACCTGAACGGCGCTAACGTCCTGCCTCATAAATCTATCAACGAGTCGGTACCAGAGCCACGAATCATCATGTAGCACCAAGAGAAGAGTCTTTTATATGAACTCAGCTCAACACCCAAACTGTGCCAGAGAGAGTTGTGGGGGAAGGGGTGGTGGGGAGTGGTGACCGGACAAGTGGAAGGATTTTATTATATTATTTGGACATGTCTTTAGCCCTGCTTGGCTGCATTTTCCGTCAAACAGAAACAGCAGTGTCACACAGGATGGCTTGTTAGGAGTGTTAAGACTCAAACAGAGTGACCAGTGAAAAGTGTTCCTGAATGTGGTGGACAGTGAACAGTGAGGGAGGGGGCTGCTATACCTGGGCAGGTGGAGGGACAGGACTAGTGTGAAATCTATTGATGAGGGTTACATTACAGTAGAGACTGTATATAGAAATGAACGACATGACATTGTGTCCTCCTGCGACCGGTAAAGGAAGCCAATGGCAAAATGCAGGACATATGGATTCATCTCCCCCTGTTTATTCGAGTGGTTGGTTATTAAAGTCATACAGTCATACTAAGGCACATCATTATGTCAGTTACTATGCTGTAATTACACTTGGTGGAGGCAGTGTTGATATGTTTAGTACTATTTGACTGAATAGAGGTTAGTGGTGCATTTTGGAAGGCTGACAATAATAATAATGATAGTTTCTAATAGAAAAAGCTGGTTTGGCTGATTTGGCCCAAACCACAAAACATCCAGTGTCCCTTAGAGTGATCCAATCTAGGAACTTTGGAAATCAGTTTTTGGGTGTTGAATATATAGGGTGATGAATGTTCAGTTGGCTAACATATGCTGCTTTTCCACTGACAGTATCAGCTCAACTCACCTTGACTTTGCTCCACTTGGCTCGGTTTTGATACCAGTATATTGCATTTCCACTGCAAGTATAGTAGCCCTCAGCATGGATGGTCATCATAGCGACTTAGTGTAAACATATTGTGGTGTCATCCTCAGCAACGGAGGAGGAAAGGTATAACTGTAAGTTATCATTTTTGGAATAAAATGCAGTTTTAAGAGTTTTTCAGGTGAGAATATAGTTGTTTAGACTTAGACTCTGTGGTCAATTTATCAAGATAAAGCCTACTTGAAAATTTACTCTTGACATTCCAGAGATTTCTTGGTAGCTTGGCTAATTTAAAAATGTCCCCCTGTCACAACCTGGCAATGCACATACATATTGACAGAGCGACGATTCTGGATTGACCAATCGGTGATTTGCATGGTGTCACTTCATGTTTCGTATTGCCTTAGTTCACATGGAACATCTGTGAAAG
Source organism: Coranthus polyacanthus (assembly GCA_037367275.1). Classification (NCBI taxonomy): domain Eukaryota; kingdom Metazoa; phylum Chordata; class Actinopteri; order Kurtiformes; family Apogonidae; genus Coranthus; species Coranthus polyacanthus. The sequence goes on along the minus strand of JAPQRN010000153.1, from coordinate 6,682 downwards.
TGATACTAAAAATACTACATGATAGTAACCGATAGTATCTATCACGCAATGGAAATGCAAGAAAGGCTGCGTCGAGGGGAGTTGAATGGATACCATCAGTGGAAAAGAGGCAATGAGGGGGAGGGGCTTAAGACCTTTACTGCAACCAGCCACCAGGGGGCGATGGACATGTTTTGGCCTCCCTGTTATTGAGCTGCTGTGTCATCCATATTTTATAAACAGTCTTAGGTTTAGAAAGCGATATGAACACTGTTTAGATTCACTATGCATTATTTTACATGTCATATCATTAACAGGCCTTAAATGATCAAATAACATGTTTTTGTGCTCTGGTAGAAGCTGCAGTCAGGACTGTCAACAATGAGATTAAAATTTTAGCAAATAAGAAAATGCAGTATCTATTCCATTTAAAGTTGCATTAATTAATATTTTTTGGCCACTTGGAGGCAGCAGAACAAGCTAAAAACATAACACTGACATATGAGCTGCTTTTAAGTAGATATGGTAAACATGTAAGTAGACAGCTGCTCTTTTATCCAATATGATCATCCCATTCCTGCTGCTTTTAGCTCTGCTTTGGTCTCCACCAAATTCTGAGAAATATATCTATGAGCAGAGAGCAGAGATAGGGACCAAAAACAGCATTTGAATTTAAAAATGTCCCATAAAGCTGGAAAGCAACGGCTCTTTCACCAGGATCTGTAGTTTCAAATTAATTAGTGCAGGTTCAGCCAGTATATGTTGGGTATTTCTAGTTGCTGTGGTAACATTGAAGGTTTTTCTGTTCTTCTTATCATTAAAGCCGCATGCCTCAATACCAAACTGAAAAAAGTTAAGAAAAAGTAGAGCAATTCTTATAAAACGTACTGCAGTTTGTCATATATGTTTTCAGATATTAATGCCAGATATTCAGATATGAAATATGTTTGTGTTTGCTACATCAAAAGTTCATTAATGTTCATTAGACACCAGGAAACAATCCAGACGTCTCTCTTCTCACCATGGAAAATGAGGATGGCCATCATCTCAAGATGACAAAAACGGGTTTCTCATAATAGTTTAATTACCAAGTTATCACCATAGAACGCTCATTTACTTGCAAAACCGTTTGATTATTTCATTATCTTGAGATAACAAAGCTTGTTTTTGTGTAGAAACTGGTTAATTATTTTGTGATTGCAATACTACAAAACTTGGAATAACTAATTAAGAATTATTTCATTATGTCTAGATTTCTCATAACAATGGATTAATTAATCAGTTAAATAAATAGAGTTAAATAGAGGGAGAAGTTGTGTGGAATCAAAAGGATGTGTCCATTTTTTGAATTTGTAATTTTCATAAATAATTAAACAGTTTGTGAAAAAAGAGAATCCATGCAAAATTTGAGCTCATGAATGCATAGAAAATATTTGTATTTGAGAATGTTTAAATAAAGGCAGTGCACAGATGAAATCATTGAAAAAGAAGCATTCCAATCTTGTACAAAGAAATGTCTTGTTACAATTGCAAACATAATTATACAACATTATATCACTATCTCTATTTGATCCCATGTTTTAAGTTACAATAACAAAACCTTCTTAAATGCATAGCACAATTTGTGGTTAATTTATGTCATTTGCACCGTTCAATTCACAAACAAATACCAGGCAATCTGAACAAATATGAAACAATTAACCCTCTGGGTTTTTAAGTGTGACGGCTCAGATTCAGATGTGACTTGAAGTGAAAAACGTTGTAAACATTGTAAATGTATGTACTTATGCTGCTTCTTCTACACATTTGTTGCAGTTATTGACAGTTATTTCCCTCCATACATCTAATAGTTGGTTTGAAACAATTCCACTAAAGGGAGAAACACTTCATACTAAAGACACACCTCTTGATTTGCATCATTTACAGCAGGAATGATTTGAAATCAATAACCAATACAATAACATCAGTCAGTTAGTAAGCATTAGAATTAAGGCTGATAAGGACGATAGGTAGCAGCTGATCGTCACACCAGTCTCAGATCAGCCTGCAGTGCGTCTGGTTCTTACTCAGTGATGGGGTGACCAGGTGTAACCTGCTTTTTGACGGACTGTACAGCATTTTGATCCTTTGTCCCCACTTTGTCCCACATATGTCAATGGCCTACATTTAGATAGAATACATGAGTTCAAGCAGATTAAAGGCAGGTTTACATCCACATGTCACAGATATTAACCAAATTATTTTTTTAAATCTGTAAAAAAGGTGAATTTCTGCTGGTTTCCAAGTTATTTCTGAGTAAAATGAATATACAACACGAGACACTGATCCACTAAAAGACTTGGATCAGGAGATTATTTGGGTTTTTTTTGTCTGTTTTGTTGGATATTTTGTTAATTTATGTTCTTTTTAGTTTATTTTTGTTGCTTGTTTATTTTGTCATTATTTTTGTTTGTTTTGTTGATTGTTTTGTTAATTTTGATTTAATGTTAAATCAAAGTCAGTTCAATCTTGATTGTCTTGATTGAAATCTTGACTTATTTTCAGCAGCAGAAGAAGAAAATACCAAGTCATGGGAATTAGGAGACAAAATGTACTGTTATTGATGATAGTGTGTGTGTGTGTGTGTGTGTGTGTGTATGTTTTGAGTTTGATGGGCTCTCTCTCTCATTGGTAACATGTATGTCCCACACAAACATACGTCTCTCATTTGGCCTGTCAGGACCTGGTATCCCTGATCACTGAACACGTAAAGACTGTAAAGTCTCAATGAATGAAGTTAATTCTTGTAAAGTTTTTTTTTTTAAAGAGAATAATATAATCTACTAACCACACCTGCAGTTTTTGTTGTGTGTTTCTTTGGAAGTTAAAGGGTTTTTTTGAAACGTTTTTTTTAATCTTTAAAATCTGTTTCTTAGTCACGTTAAGACATTACTATTAAAACAGTAATATGGTTTTGTGTGCGACCATGGAGAGGTAAATTAAATGACAAAATGTTTTATCTTGCAAGGATGCAAAAGGTGCAAACAAGATAAAACATTTCACCCTCTGTGACTTGGAAATTAAGTTGATTCTTGTAATGAAGTTTTCTTGACCTCCTCCTACTGACCACATCTGAAGCTTGTTTTATATGAGTCTTTGGATGTTAAAGGGGCATTTCACTGTTTTTTGTGATTTAAAATCCATTTCCTAGTCACAGCAAGTCCTACTTCTACAGTTGTATGAAAAACAGTAATATATTGGGCCTTGTGCAAGAACCACTGCTCTTAAATGCCACATATTTTCTTTTGAATTTTGAGTCCAGACCTGTTGCACAAATCATGTGTAATTAGTTTTCTGTATTTCTAATTACATTTTTCACTAAATAATTATATATCTCATTATTTAATTTTGAGTTTGACAACGTTATAGACTTTGCTGACATTCTCTTTAACACAGCTGGTGACCCAGGCTCATTCATCATGGTTATGCAAGTTATTTACACTTACAATTTTTTGAAGTTGTGAACATTTGGTGAATCTGATGTGGCAGCTCATATATAAAATAAAAATAAAAGCATGAATGAGTGAGCTTTGTAATATGTTAAATTGTGATGAAATATTACGCCAAGATTAATTTTGGATCCAGTCAAGGAAGGAAAATATATATACAGAATACATACTGTCAGAATAAAAGAGAGTAATATAATTAAAGAATCATTAAAATGATGAAAGAAGGTACAGTACTCCTGAATGTAATAAGAGTAAGTCATACAGTGTAATAAGAATTAATTAAGAGTTCAATCATAGGCACATGAAAAGACAAATATTTTTAATTAGATTTAAAAATACCATTTTGGTAAATTTTAATTGTTCCATGTTGCAGCTGAACAGATAAATGCTGTTTCATCTTTATTATTGCCCTTGTAAATGTATTTATTAGTTTTCTACTAAAAACTAGTCATGTGTTAATGTGTTACTGAACAACTGAATTGGAGGTGGGACCTTTTCCGCACTCACTAGACTGTTCTATTCACATATATAGAGAGAGTATCGATCGGTAGGAAGGACTCCTGCCTTGTCTATGAAGGAGGTGACTACCAAGGAAGGGTATCAGAGCTCCTGGGCCCAGCTGTGGATCATCCAGCAGGGGGTGCTGCTGCACTCTTTCCACCACAGCCTTGTATTTGTGCAGGAATGAGACATCTTCAGCTCTCAGCTCCTCCTCTGTAGCTTGAATTGTTTCTGACAGAGATGTGATCTCTCTGCTCACAGCTTCCATCCTCTCCTTCATCCTCTGACTCTTCTGCTCCTCTTCCTCCCTCAGAGCTCTGATCCTGGATTCCTCTTCCTCTTGGAGAAACTGGTGAAGCTTCTTAAACTGCTCCTTAATCTGCTTCTCTGTGTGTTGGGCCTGGACCACAGTGTGTTCTGCTGTTTGATCAAAGTTTGCTTTAACTTGTTCAAAGAGCTTCAGTTTGTCCTGTAATCACTTCAGGGATTTCTGCAGCATCTCTCTGTGATCCTGTGCATCTTCATCGATGGGTCTGAATCTGTTGTTTTGTGTGTTTTTGAGTCTCTGCAGACAACACAAACTGGCTGCTAATGTTCCAGACAGAAGAGAGGCTCTGAAATTCTCTGATCTTTCTGCTGTAAAAAAAAGAAAAAGAAGTGCTTTAGTTCCCTGTCAGAAAGAGCTGTCAAGCTTATAGTATAGCCTATATATTGAGCAGCTTCAGCAGTTTGGCCCACCACACCACAACCTTCTGGTAAAATGTAGGATGTGAATAGTAGGAGGCAACTTGAATTTCAATACACCTGCAACTCTGGTGTTCTCTGACGTAACAATACTCTTTTTTTTTTTAAAGGTGTCTGGTGGTGTTCTTGACTCTCTGGATGAGATATTTATTTACAATACAAGCTCAGACAATGGAATTACCCATTTCAAGAGATTGTCAAATCCAGTTCTGAATATACTTCCCTTTGTCCATTACTTAAAGGCAAAGTATGTAACATTTGTGTCTTGTGTTTGTAAACAGAGCTGTTCAAACTCCACCCCCTCTCCACTCAGAGAATGATGGAGAGAGAGTGGTGGTCGAGAGAGTAATAGACTGAATGGGAGATTGAGCGGCGTAGTGAGAAAAAAAACTGAAATAGAAAAGTAAAATGTTATTTCCTGATGTGTTTGTGTGAATATTCTAAAAACACAAATAAACACAACCACTCCTTCACAACACTCTATGGAAATGTAGTAGAGGACATGTGCTGTGTGTGTGTTATCGACGGGTCTGTTAGAGGCTCAAAGGTCTATGTGTATGTGTGTATGATTTGCCTAAAGTTTTGTCTCAGACAGAACTGTATGAGAAGACAAGAAAGAGGAGACTGGAGTTGCTTTGTTTTTATGGTTCCACTCACAGATGCTGTGGATGCCGTTATTGGCTGAAGATACAAACTCATTGCTAAAGGTCAACACCCAGACACACAGCAAAAAAGGGGCAGATAAATACACTACCTCCTGTTTTTTAACGAAAATGTTACATACTTCTCCTTTACATACCACTAGTACAATAACCTGCAATTGTTCCAGACTGGGAGATGGAATCCATGTGTGATGATCCTTTTAGGTACAGAATCCTAAACAGCTGTTGTTGCTGTGCCATGTTAAACCTGAGTCACACTGACCAAAAAAACAAACAACACCACCACTTTCTAAGGACCGCACTCTGCAAAAGTTATCTGTATGTTTCTGCTATGCCAAATTCCTGCTGGAGTACAGCAAGCCAACCCACAATGCCAGCCGTTCACCAAATAACTTTACAAACAATTTCTTTGTTTCAGACAAATTTCCAATGTGGAGTTGAAGTGCATTCCCCATACCATAACGGTGAGTACGCAGATGGCTTATGAGACCGATCTGAGCACAGAAAGTGCGATGGCAGATGGGGCAGGTGACATGGGGTACATTCTCTTTTGCCTCTTTTGCAAAGCAGCGGCTACTTTACATTAGACTACTGATGTTGACTCCTTGGTCATCATTAACGTTATCCCTTACACAGCCTACTACAGCCTATAAATGTTAACTTACCCATATTACACAAACTCTGTGATACTCTTTAAGGTTCACAGTGCTGTGCTGGATCCACTTCAATTCCGTTTTATTTCTGTAGCACCAATTTATGACACACAATTATCTCAAGGAAACTTTATAATATTATACAGAGAAAAACCCAGCAAATCCTACACAGCAATCAATTGGTGACAACGGGAAGGAAAAACTCGTTTTAAGAGTTAAAAAAATAAAAAGAGGCTCTCTCTTTACACTGTCTTGCTTCTCTTAGATTTATTTTGCAACATTTTGGGACCAAAATGGAAACATGTGATCCATCAGCTGACAGATCAGCTGTTTGCAGATATTCTGATAAAGTGTAAAACATGTCTGGTACAACAGGTCCTGTGAACTGATGAGGAGACTGAATTATTCCTCAGTCTCATTCGTGAAAAAACCCATCACAGCCATATTAGATGAAAAACAGTAACAGAATTCTTTACTTCTACTCTGTTTATTAGAGCCATGTGTAACGTAGCCTACAGCACCACCTTCTGACCACACCACACACACTAGTTTATTCACTTCACAGGTTACGTTCCACAGGCGTTTAAAGTTGCTGTTGTTAAACCTATTCTGAAAAAGCCAACTTCCGACCCAGGTGTTCTAGCAAATTATAGAC
>JAPQRN010000152.1:0-19980 GCA_037367275.1 Coranthus polyacanthus | reverse complement strand
TACTTTTGTACTCTGTATGACCTGTGCCTTTGAAGCTTCAAATAAAACTTTGTAGACTTTGACACTTTGAGATCAATATTTATTTCATATCCCGATCAGCATTAAGATTTTTCCACAACAACTTGGCATCACAAACAGGATGACTGAGAGCCCGTCAGCGGACTGAGAAAGTCAGTGGTTGGCCTCCGCAATCCACAAACGAGATTCTCCTTCTACCTCTGCAGTAAAACTGATTAAGAGAAGAGAAGGGCCAACACTCCACGGTTCCGACTGATCGACTTCACGTCATTCAATGAACTCAAATTCTGCTGATCTGGTGATGTAAAATTATTATTAACTAGTTGTAATGTTTAAATTTAACCTTTAAGAACATTTCATCATTCTTCCAGTAGAACCTTGAAAGGAATTTGATATACCTACATTAAGGGTTTATTCTTTGTCCCTAGAAAAATGAAAGAAAAGTGACAGGGTCACAGGATTTCATTCTTTGTCCCTAAAAACAAAAGATAATTAATGTCTTAAAAATCGTTTTCAAAATGAATACATTTGGAACGTAAATGAGGGTGGGACTGTGAAAGGTCTTGGACACCAATTTTGAATCGATAAAAGAAGAGAAAATCATTCAAATGATTACTGGTTTCGTCTCATAAGTATAATGATAGCAAGTTGAACATGGGCAAGAAACAGAGTAAGGAATATAGGGCTCCTGAGGGAGGTTTGGCGGAAGAAATGATGAAAACATTTATTTCATATCCCGATCAGCATTAAGATTTTTCCATAACAGTTTCTATATGATTTTTCTCCTTCTCCTTTCAACTTCTTGTTTCTTTCTGATCCAGTAATTTTTTAGCCACATTGAATGTGATTATGTGATGTGTTTCCACGCAGGTGTGAGTCTTTTTGCTTTTTAGGCTTTTAATTCATAGAGACTTTTCAAACATTACATTTTATAGTGAAATACAGGATTATCACTCTCTGTTACAAAAAAATGTTCAGATAAGGTGTTCAGAATCACAGACTAATTCAGATTCAACTCAACTGAATTCAACTTTATTTCTAGCACCAAATATGCAGAACAGACAAAAATTGACCTAAGGGGAACTACACAATCCTCCTGCAGAAGCTGGCGATCAGGTTTTTGATCTGGTCATGAAGGAAAATCATTAGTTCCTTAAAAAACTCTAAATGCAGGGATGCTTCTCAGCTTGACACCATGTTTATTAAAAAAAACACAAAGATATCTTATGTCCCCCTATTGCTCATTTATTAATTTATCTTTTAAACATTTTAAACTTTTCCTACTGACTGGAAATATGCTATTCTTATGCTATGAAGCCAGTATATACAGACAAACTGCCTTCTCTGTACTTATTCCAGGTTATGGTACACTTTATTGTCATTAATGATGGCTGTGCTGCTTCACTGTAACACCTCAGAAGTCATTATCTGTGGTGACAGCATCTCCGTAGAAGTTTTTTATGTGAACGAAATTAAAAACAATGCAGTCAGTTTCTACATGTGTGATTTTGTCTTTGTTGTACTTTTATCTCTGTGGGTATTTTTGAAGAGTTAGTCTCCACTTCCTCAAATCATCATCTGGGGTCAAGATTTGGTTTGACCTTTTGGTTTTGTGGTTGACCCAGTTTTTCATCCAAGAAAGTGATTCAGGAAGAAGCAGCTTCAGGTTCACTATATTTAGTCTCCCTTACTCTGCATTTACACTTGCTACAGTGATATTTCGATCTCTTCTCTTTGAATATGAGCGCCTTATGAAGGCTTTGTTTGTATCTACTGTATGTACTGCAGCTGCAGATACTATCAACTTTAGTTATTTGGTTTTTGTCTTTGCAAGGCACTGCTGTGAGCCCTAATTTGGTCTCAATAAAACTGCTTCAGAGAGGTTTATTGAGCTGCTTGAATCGCTTTTTTGTTCAAAATTGCATTAAACATAAATACATTTACAGAGAAAATGTCACGTCGTCGTGATCGGGATCTCTCTTGTTTCTTGCAGCCTCTCTGAGAATCGTTCCAGACAGAAACCATTTCTTTCAGTCGAGCAGGTCTATCTGAGCAGGGAAATTCATCTGAGTGGAGAGTTAGGAAGAAGACATTAATTAACTTGAAGAAAAACAGAAAACACGGATCTGACTGGTTCAATAGGACAATTTACCCCAGAGACAGTGGATTATACTGGTGTGAGTCTGAAGCAGGAGAGCATAGAGATATCATCATCACCACAGTGACCAGTGGGTTTTACCTTGAAACCTTCTATTTCTATTTCCTTCAAATGTACATCAAGTACATTCTTTATGAACAAACCATATTGTTTTTCAACATCTATGTAACTGTGACCTCATGAGCCTTTTACATGTGTCTTATGTCTGCCACTGCACAGGGTTTCTTCACTAGAAGCTTGACAAAGTAGAACCTTGATTGAGATCCTCCACAAAATGCAAACATAAGTTTTCACTCATGACTGTCTATTCATCTGTCCATCTGTCTGTCTGAAAAGTATAACTCACCAACTGAACCAATCTTTATGAAACTGTGTGTGTATTGACTGAGTGAATATCAGAAACCCTGTTGTTTTTCCTGCATCAGAAGAATGAACAAAATGATGACTGAAAACACAATGTTAAGTAATTGTATTATGCTGATAATTCAAACAGTACTTCCTGTGAATGTTTCAAATCCCTCTAATATTTCAGTGGACAGAACTCCTTTATTTCTTAACAAGGCTTTTATTGTGAAACACACAGAAAACTGTGAGATGAGATGAGCTCTGTTAATCCCCTCAGGCGATCCATACACAATCAAACTGAGTGTCAGAGATGAGGTCATCTTTCTCAAGTTTAGCACAGCCACACAGACAGAGCTCTTTATGTCACTGAGGTCAACCTGCGGTATTTCTGTTTAGAAGCTGGGCGTCTTGACCCACCTCACACCTCCTACACACATGTTGTGTGAAGGACATATGTGAAGGACACATGTTCTCTACATATAGAAATATACATAATGTTTGTACTTCTTTGTGCAGGTTCCCAATCTCTGCGGTCCTCTTCTCCAGTTGATCTGGGGTCAGTTTTAACTCTTCCAAGCTGGAGCTCGCCTTCATTTTAGCTGACTGTTTGCAGATCTCCAGCTAAAACATAGAAAACCGACATTAGACAATCACATACAGTCATTTACTGCAGGGAATCATTAGGCATGACTGACTCATGATCATGATCATGGGCTTGTTTAAAAACAAATAGATTGTGAGTATTTTTTAAAAGTGTGTGTGGACTTTTGTATTAAACCAAACCCTGGCAATTGTAAAACTAGAAGGAGAAAAGGAGTCAAATCATTATGCGCTTTAATTTGACCACTACAAGAGTTTTATGTTAAGTAAAAGGAACTTATTCTGTCTAATGTAGTAAAAGGGGAAAATAAATTCCAGAATACAGCCTTGTCAGTTTTTTCAGTTCAAAATTCAGCTGTAGAAGACATTTCAGACAGAAAAAAAAATAGGTTTCTGTTCATCAGATTTGATTTCTGCTTAAATGCAATTTAGCAGTTCTTTCACAGTGAACTCTTCCAAGCTGAGGCTCACTTTCAGGTTAGTTGACTGTTTGCAGATTTCCAGCTAAAACATAGAAAACCTACAGTGAATCTGGTTTTATCAAATAACATTAATCTTGTATTAAAATAAATTTTCCAAAAAAGAAAAAAAAGAACTCCAGTAGGTGTAGGTTTGGGTTTAGGAAAATATCATGGGTTTGTTTAAATATTAATAAGTAGATAACCCTAACCCTCCACTACAAGTAAAAGTTCCTCATTCAAAATATTAATAAATTAAATTATTAGCAAAATGTACTTAAAAAGTAGTCATTGTGCAGTAAAATGTACCAAGTGGAAGTGAAGGCCTGTAAACCCCAAACCCCCGACCATCTGGCTATCATGAATATCAACATTCCCACCCCCCAACCCACACAATAACTTTCCGTAACCTCAAATCTCTCTGTCCCATCTCCCTCTCCACATGTATATCCAACACCTTCGCTGACTCCACCCTCCCTGAAAATCCCACTATAACAGACCTTGACAACCTCACTCTGTTCACTTGCCTCAACCACCTTGCCCCCATTAAAAATAGAACTCTCACATTCACTCACTCTGCCCCGGTACACTCCAGAACTTCAAACTCAAGAAACAATGCAGACAACTGGAACGCCTTCACAATAAAACTGGACTCCTTGTACATGCCCAAGCTTACAAAGAACACATCCACCTGTACCTGCCCGCTCCACCTTCTATTCTGGCTCCTCCAACCCTCGAACTCTGTTTTCCATCATAAACAAGCTTCTCAAAATGATGGACAATATCTCACACTCCTTCACCTCAGAAAAATGCAACACCTTGTTATCATTTTTTCACTCCAAATTAAAGACATCCACAACCAGCTAGCCACCTCTCCCTCCATCCCCCTTGACTCAGCACCTTCACCTCCCCCACTGACCGACCACAGCTTCTCCTCCTTTTCACCCATAACCCCATCTCCAAGCTGTTTTCTGGCTGCAAACTCTCCACCTGCTCCCTGGACCCCATCCCCTCTACCCTGGTCAAAGCTTGTCTCCCATGCCTTATTCCACTCATCACTGATATTTTAAATGCTTCCCTCACCTCCGGTACTGTCCCTTCTTCCTTCAAGCTTGCTGCCATTACACCCATCCTCAAGAAGCCCGGCCTGGACCCTGACAACTTCAGACCCATCTCAAACCTCCCATTTCTCTCAAAAATAATCGACAATAATCTGTCGCTACTCAACTCAAGCAATACCTCCACTCCAATCACTTACATGAAACATTCCAATCCAGTTTCAGAACTCACAACAGTACAGAAATAGCCCTGCTTAAAGTCACCAACGAGCTCTTTCTCGCCTCTGGCTCTCAGCATTCTCCTCCTCCTTGACCTCAGCACCGCATTCGACACCATTGACCACTCCATCCTCCTCACCCGTCTCAAATCCCTCATTGGCATTACTGGTTCTGCACTCTCCTGGTTTCAATTCCTAGATTTCACTACATTTCCATCAACAACTGCAAATCCCATACCACCCCTGTCATGCATGGTATCCCCCAAGGCTTGGTGCTTGGTCCTTTCATCATCTACATGCTACCCCTTGCTCACATCATACGCCATCATGGTCTACAATTTCACTGTTAGGCCGATGACACCCAGCTTTATCTCTCAACTAAAACCATCACTCCTGCCATTCTCACCACCCTTGCAACCTGCCTCACAAACTTAAAAATCCTGGATAAAACTTCCTGAAAGTCAACTGCAATAAATCAGAAATTATCATCATTGGCCCAAACTCCCCCCACTCTTCTTCCCAGGATTTCTCACTCTGCATTGACAGTCACACAGTCACTCCCTCCCCCTGGTCCAAAACCTTGGCATTATCCTGGATCCCATCCTCTCCTTCAAATCGCACATAAAGAACATCGCCAGAACATCCTTCTTCAATCTCCGTAATATTGCACATCTCCGTCCCACCCTCTTTTCTTCAGAAACACTCATTCATACCTTCATAACCTCCAGACTGGACTACTGCAATAGCATTCTTTATGGCCTCCCCTCCTCTGACCTTCAAAAACTTCCAATATGTCCAGAACTCAGCTGCCCGGTTACTCACCCACTCCCGCTCCAGAGAACACATCACACCCATCCTCCAACACCTCCATTGGCTCCCAATACAGCACCGAATCCACTTCAAGATCCTGCTCATCACCTACAAAGCCCTCAATAACCTTGCCAATAACCTCATACCTTAAAGACCTCCTCCAATGTCACTCCCCTACCCGCCACGTCAGATCAGACACCAACCTTCTGACTCCCATCACCAGGAGTCACCAGCACTGCACCTTGGGGGACAGAGCCTTCACTTCTGCTGCCCTGACCCTCTGGAACTCCCTCCCACTGAACATCTGCAAATCAGACTCACTCCAGTCATTTAAAAAAAAACAACTCAAAACCCATCTCTTCAAGAAAGCCTTCAATGATTGACCCCTCTTGCCTCATCCAAACTGCCATAACCTTTTGTTTGTTTGTGTTTGTTTCCCTTGCCTGCCTGTTTACCAGTGTGTTTAATAAATACCTTGTCTGTACTGCCCTGGTCTGTCGATTGCTGCACTTGGGTTCATTCCCCACTTCGCTGAATGAACCCAAGCGGGGAAGAGACGAGCAGACACAAAATGTCTGAAATGGTAAAACACAGAACACCAGCAGCTAAAATATGTAAATAAATGTATAAATACAACAGCAATAGCAACAACAAATGGACAAATTAGAATTCATAATGCCAGTACTGTCACTCTAAATAATCCACTACAAGTAAAAATTATACATATAATATAATACATACAAAAACCTTACTTTAAAATGTGTTCATTGTGCAGTAAAATGGTCCCTGTTTTATTATTATATCTGATGTTTTTTTACTCATTTTACTGCTTACATGTTTGGGAGGAACTGTTTTTTAATTACGGTTGTAATCATGTATGTGCTATTCTTTTATTTTTCAATACTCTTTGGAGCCTTGTAGGGGGAAATATGTAGCATCTGAACTTTCACCTACTGTATGACTCCATGGGTTTGTATTGATAGAGGCCTCTAGGTGTAGAATGATTGACTATATTTTAGTTAAAGGGGCTCCCTTCTTTTGGGAGAACAGAAGGGCATCCTTAGTGGAAAACCAGATGTTTCACCCTAGTTTAACAAAAACAACTAGTCTATATATATAGGGGACAGTGACATTAATAATCAGAGGACTTCATATTGGCTTTGGGTCCTCTCCAAGTTGTCCATGGCACCTCTTTGATGCTGTTTGTAATAAATCTTTTATATGCAAGTAAGTAGATGTCTGCAGAGGTTCCTTCTTCATCTTCACATCATCACTTTACAATTAACAAGGTTGAGTTCATTTCAACTACTTCATATATTGTTGTGTAGTTCAATCTATAATGCATCATATTCTATAAGATCATCATGTTTGTAACGTTGCTGTCGTGTGAAAACCACGTATCTGTAAAAGAAAAACTGGCCTGTTTTCAGTTTTGCGATGATGCATTTTGCAGCGAATCCAAGAGAGTTTTCAAGAGGTTATTGTAAGAAGGAGGAGAATTTTAAATGCAACCCATAAAGGAAAACATTTCATTCTTCAGTTTATTGCAAATATTCACAATCAACATATTTGGAGATACGTGGTTTTCACTGGATAAATCAGAAAAGGAAATAATGCTGTCAGACAAATGTAGTGGAACTGCAGAAATGGTACCTCAAATGTGTACTTTAGTATAAATCTTATAGTAAATAGTATTAAGACCATCCATCCTTGCTGTATTCTTGTATTCTTTGTGCACTACAACTAGTGTCTGAGCAGAAACTGTCTTGTGATGAACTCTAAATCTTAAAAATAAAAAGTCGATTATGTCAGAAATGCATAAAAAGCCTGATATCAGTCATTTTTATCTTTTCAGCTCTCTGTGTACGTAATCTGAATTTATTCTTAATCTCAACGCCTTTTTAAGGCAGCCTTTTTCATTTCAATCAAGTAAAAATAAAGTTTCTAAATAAGACACTACTAACACTCAACTAAAAAAACAATCAGAAGTTACCTCATGGATCAGGATGACCAGGTTCAAAATCTGCCTCAAACTGAAAGGAGGAGATTTCATAGAAGCTGTTTAACTCTGCTGTGTCCAGCAATCACATTTGGTCATATAATGAAGTTAAAAAGGTAAAGATGTTTTCTTAATTTCTCCTGAAGTTTGTGTTGAAGTCTCGTGTTTCCCTTTCAAGCTGCCTTCTCCTCCACCTGATTTTTCTTGGCATCTTTTCTTTCTTTCCCTTCTTTTTCTGTTTAATTTTCTCTTCCTCTGTTTTCATAGTTTGAAGCCTCCTCTCCACCTCCTCTTGCTGATTTTTGACGTCAGTAATCTGACTCTCACACTCCTTTATCTCGTCTTCCTGTCTGGAGATATTCTTCACATTTCTTCTGGTCTCTTCCTGTGTAGTATCTAATGCATTTTAGGTTCTTTAATTAGTTAAGAATTGTGTCAGAATAACACCTTTATGAACTATACTGTTCATAGTCTGTATTGTGCCATGTGAACTTTCACCTACCATACTGCGTGAGTTGGTATATTTTCTTGAAGGCCTCTGAGCCTAGGAGGTCACCTTAGAGGCCCTCTAAGGTCAGAATGCTGGGGTATCAATACATCAGAGGGGCTCCCTTCATTTGGGAATAGATTGGAGGGGCACACTTAGATTAGAACCACATGTCCTTGCCTCATTTGTCAAAAAACAACCAGCCTATATATGTGAGGACAAAGACTTAGAAATTCAGAGAATACCATATTGGCTTCGGGTTCCATGGTGCCTGTTCGATGCTCTTCTTTTTTGTAATAAACTTTTTATATTCAAGCAAGAAAGTGTCGGCAGAGATTCCTTCTTCATCTTCATATCATCACTACACAATTAACAACACCTGTTATCTCTAGTTTATTCTTTAGATTTTCCAAGTTTTGTCTGGTTCATTCATTGCCTCTTTTTTCGCTTTAAGTTTCTCTTCATGATTTTTTGTCCTTCTGAAACTGAGCTCCTGTTTCCTCACTTTCAGGTTGAACTTTCTGATCTCTTTCCTCTGTTTGCAGGTTTCACACTCCAGTCTAGTTTTTTCCATTCTTTCTTTATCCTCGTGATTCTTCTTCTTTTTGTGAAAAAAAAACAGTAAAGCAACAATGTGTGTGAATGATAAAAAAGTACAGCAGAGATGCGATGGAGACATTTAGCATTTGAGTAAAAAAAAAACATAACAGGGAGTTTCTACTTAATTGTACTAAGTGACTTAAATTACTTAAATATAACACATTAAGGAACTGAGATTAAAAAATGTTGCCAATTTACTGATTTTACTTTGTCTCCAGCTCTGTACACAAAAGTAAGGTAAAGTATCATGCTGACAAGGTGAGGAGCAGATGTACCAGAATGAGTGGAGCTAGACCGGAGGCAGAAGAACTGATCTAAAAGGAAAAAACACAAAAAACAAAAAAATGTTCATGTATCATCCAATAGGTGCTTTTCCTTAAACTTATTTAAGCAGCATTTTGAAGTTTCTCATTAGAAACTGTTTATGGAAATGGTAAAGGTGTTGTTTGCCTTTTCAAAAAAGAGAAAATGCGCATAAAGGGGAATGGAAACACCAATTCTGGTGTAGCGAACACTTAACTTGTGTGATTGGTCAGCTGATTGATTAACAGTTTGTTGCGTCTTCATGCATATTCTGGTAAAGCACGAAAACATGTCTGGTACAACACGTAGTGTGGACTGATGAGACTAAATTATTCCTCTCTCTCAACATTGCAATGCTGCAATGTCTCTTCTAAAGAGAGACATAAACAGTTTCTAATGAGAAACTTCAAAATGCTGCAATGTCTCTTCTAAAGAGAGACATTGCATCCTGGTCACGACTCTGGAAAAGAGGCCAACTTGGAAAACTTGAGCTTAGTGCTTATAGCATGGGTAAACATGTTGACCAGTGCATCATTGCATGCTCAGTTCCTTTTGGTTGTAGGTCGTATCAGCAGTCACACTGTGAGACGGTCATCCTGAACCGAAGACATCATGACGTTTGCATCTTTCATCCAGGACAGCCCAAACTTGCACAGTGTGTACACAGGTGTTTGTTACCGTTGGGAGAAAAAACTCTGTTTGAGAGTTGTTTTTTTTATTGATCCAGATGGATTGTACTTACTCCATGCTGTAAGTCTGCTGATAACATAAGTCCTCTGAGCTCCATCTGCCTCCACATTTTGACTATTCCGTGGAAAATTCTGATCTGTTTCCAAACAGGGAAAAAAAAATCTGACTTTTCCAGCTTAAAATATTTTCACACAGCATAAAAACAGCCAACATCATCTTTTTCCAGGTGTTTTCTGCTGGTGTAGTAGCAAAAAACAATCTTCACTCTAACATAATTATAAATGTTGATTTTCTGAAGCACTTCAAGTATAAACATGCATTGGTTTCTGTTTTATATTCCTCTAAGCAGAAAGTTAAAAATGTGTATTTCCTTAAAATGGATCCTGCTTAACTGTGCTCTTTCTCCTTTTACCGCTACATTCACATGGTTCTTTTCTGAAAATCAAGTCCTCTAATCGGTTGAGTATGAGATGTAGCGTCGTGAATTAGAGCTCATTTACTTAGCTAACTAAATAATTAGCTGTGCTAAGTATGAGGATAAATTCACTGCTTATGTTTAGATAACGTTCGTGTGAGTAACACTAAATGTACCTGATAATAGGTGAGTTGCTGCTAACTAAATAATTAGCCATGCTAAGTTGATAAATGCCATGCTAATGTTGACATAACATTAGTTTGAGTAAATGTAACCTGTGAATATGTGAGTTATGGACAACATGCACACATGGATTGAATATTTTTTGCATAGGATTATTTGTCAGTCTCATTATGAAACAGATATGCGTGTTTTCTTCGGTTATTGTTGTTAGACAGATGACGACGACATCCTCCCCAGTTTGAGTCAAAGCAGTACTGGTTGCAGGGCCAGAGGTCGAGCCAGAGGTAGAGGACCACAGCTGATATCATGAACAGAGCATAAGCACTGAGTGGAGGGATGTCACCATGAGAGGATGACTACAACACAGGTAAGGTTATTTAATTTAATATTTAGTGTTACATAGGCATTCTGACTAGAACGGTTTGTTGGGAGATTACTTTTATTTCTGGATATGTAAAAAACCTACCACTAGTAGTTTCATTCAGATTGTTTGACAGAACATTAGAAGTGATTTCTGGATGTGTTTCTTCCAGTGAGATAAATATCAAATACAATACAATCGGTACATGTACCACACTTTCATACATTAGGATAGTTACCATGTAAATTGGCAGTCTGCACATTTATGTTTTTATTCACATTATTTCTATATTATATTCAAACGTTTCTACATAATTAATTGCTGGGCAAAGGTTTCACTAATGAATTCATCTAAATATTGTTTTATGAAACCTAATATTGTTTGTAATAATACAAAACATTGTTCTGATGTTTTATGCATCCATATATTCATTTAATATTGCACTTTTTTGTTAATTAGTACCTTTAGCCTTCCTTTGTTATTCCAACTCTGTGTGTTTATGCAATTCGAAGTTCTTTTTCAATCAGCAAGGTGTCTTTAAACAACTTCTGTATGAATGCGATCATGTCCTTCCCCTCACTCCGTTCAGCTATCATAATTAATTATAAATGCATACATTGTTTTGTCTGGATTGGATTTGTTTTCAATGTAGTCCATCTGCTTTCCCATTTCAAGAATGTGGCTGTTAAGATGTTTTATTTCTTTCTGGTGCTGATGTTTTTCGTCTTCCAGTTCACTCAGCCTGGTCTCCACTTCCAATACTCGAGTTAGTAGTCTTTATGTCCCATCGCAATTCCGTTGTCTGCTGCATTATTTCCATAACGTCCCACTGTCTCGGTTCGGAAGTCTTTGACTTCCACTCTGAAGTCCATAATTTCTTCCTTCTGGGTCCTCCGGCCCAAGTATCAGCTTTCTGGGCATTCCAGAACCTGATTCCAGTCTACACTTCACCACCTTGGTCTGCAGCTCTGGAATGTAGACATATGTCTTTGGTGTCCTCCATGCATAAACATAAACTTTTTTTTAATAAAACTTTTGGTACATGTAACATATAAAAATGATGCACATTATTCTTACTGGAAAAACATGTTAATTCTTTCACAGTGAAGGTGTGAAAACATTGACATGCAAGAAAAACAGACGAGGGCCTATTGGTAGCTGAAACCAGACTGTCTGATGACACTGTAATTAAAAAAAAGAAAAAGAAAAAAAAAAAGGGAATCTGGATGAGGCTGCTGGCCAAAAATAAAATGTGATGTTTTGTGAAATTACATTAAATTGAAAATAATAATGTAAAACAATAGGAACATGAGTTAATCTGCTTAACTGTGATTTTATTAATTAGTGTTCATGAGCAGAAATATTGAGGTCTGCAAATGTTGCAAATACTGTACTTCACATAAGCGATATTTTACTGTACTACTAGCACTCCCTTCTGTTGTTGTGTATAAGTTACATTGAACCAACATATTAAAAATGAAAAATCGAGGATGAGAGAGAGATGTCATAAAAGAAGATGTATGTAATTTGATAGGCTTCCACAAAACACAAAAGCGCTCTATTTTTATATTTAACTAGCTACAGTGACACACTAACTTGTTCCAGCGAGATAAATATCAAATACAATACAATCGGTACATGTACCACACTTTCATACATTAGGATAGTTAACATGTAAATTGGCAGTCCGCACATTTAAATTTTTATTCATATTATTTATATATTATATTCAAACGTTTCTGCATAATTAATTGCTGGGCAAAGGTTTCACTAATGAATTCATCGAAATATTGTTTTATGAAACCTAACATTGTAGGTCTTTTTCTCAACTACCTTTTGGTGCCCTAATATTGCAAATGTTTTTTTTCTCTAATACCTTACAGTGACTTCTACAAGAGCTCAGTCCTGATTACCTGAGGCTGTTACCTTCTCAGCTCCTGGAAACACAGAACCAGTAGAAGACTTAGTGCATCGTCTAACTGCTTTTGTACAATACATAAGATGAAGGAAGTCTGCTCTGGAGAGAAAACATACCATCATAAACAAAAAAGTCTGTTTTTCCATGTATTTTTTCCCCTCATTAATTTGATTTATTTTGTATTTATATACTTCAATTTTTCTATTCACTTATTATTCTGATGTTTTATGTATCCATATATTCATTTAATATTGCACTTTTTTGAACCAACATATTAAAAATGAAAAATCGAGGATGAGAGAGAGATGTCAGAAAAGAAGATGTATGTAATTTGATAGGCTTCCACAAAACACAAAAGCACTCTATTTTTATATTTAACTAGCTACAGTGACACACTAACTTGTTCCTCTCCATAGCTTTGCAGAACATTACCGGACACAACAGTGCCTATGATAGTCAGACTTTTTCCTGCTTTCAGTTGGCTGGCAAATGTCAGCAGGTGAGGAGACTTCACGTGGGCATCCTCGTCCAGTTTTAGTAAAACCAACAGCTGTGGCCTGGAGGAGAATGCGGAGAAGTGTAGCAGTGCGTTTGCGAACCCAAGTGCAGCACTACAGAAGCTGGCGATTTCACAGAGTTGATATTGAACAATGGGTGAACAGATAGACAAAGAAACAGGTGACTCTCTCAGCCAGGCACCCAGCTTGGCAGGCAGCAAGCAGAACTGGGAGGTGAAGCGGCCACAGGTGACACTGGCTGGCTCGTGCTGGAGCGGAGCATGGAGGTGAAGGTGGATGAATGCCACAGAGAGGGAGCGGGCACTCATGTAAGTGGTAGCCGTGGAATCACTATGGAGGGTAGTGGAATCGCCATTGTCGTCGGGGGCGGAAGACAGTTCAGTTGGCCAGGAAGGAGGTGATGCTCGGTGGTCGGGGACAGAGGGCAGGTCGGAGAAGAGTGAGTGTAGAAACAGAGTATAAGTAGTGGCCTGGTAATTATAAACAGCTTTGCAGTGCAGGTGAGAGGGATGAGTCTGATATAGAGGGGAGGAATGGCAGAGTGTGACATAGAAGTGTGTGTGGATTTTCTTTGGGTTTTTTTTTATGTATTATTATTATTATTATTATTATTAATAATAATAATTATTAGTATTATTATTATTATTATTATTATTATTAATAATAATAATAATAATAATAATGGGCAAGGGTCTAAGGATAGAGGATGTCATTTTCTGTACACATTGTGAAGCCCCTTGAGGCAAATTCTTGATTTGCAATAAAGAGATGTATGAAAAAAAATGTATGTGACTTGAGTTTGTTAAGCATTTTTGTTGTTCTGTTGTATTTCTGTTGTATTAGTCTGTGGAGAGAAACAAACCCAAAAACAAAACAAAAAAGAGTCACATTGTCATGCCCGACCTGCCCTCAGCACTTTGCCATCCCTCTCTCACTCCCAATAATCAGGATTATTGTTCTCACCTGTTCATTCCTCCTCTCTGAGGTAATCTGTCTCATTCAGCTCACCTGTGTTTCCACCTATTTATACACCAGACTCACACACACACACACACAAATGGAAATTATTTACAGTGGGGTGAGGGCAGTGAACATGCTTGTGCAATTTTGACGTATAGTTGTGTGACTGCATGACAATTATTTTTATTGTTTTTTATTTAAAAATTTATTTATTTATTTATTTATATTTCTCCACAGTAGCAGGGCTCAGGCGATTTCTTTTTTTTTAGACAAAATTTCTCCTGCTTTTGAAAACACCATAGGGCACAGACGAGGCAGGAGTACTAAGAAATGTCCCAGCTAATTTGTAGAGGTTGGGGTAGACATATTTCTGCCTGTCCCAGTATTGGAGGCGGTCCTCCAACCTTCCAATGTTTGGCTCCATCATGTATCGCTGGACTTCCATATTGGCATCTGCCGTCACACTGTGCCTTCGTGACTGCATGACAGTGTTATCAAGGCAACGCTGTAGTTTGTTACCTTAGAAATAAGCAGAGGTTATTTATGAGTTTAGCAGTTCATATAAATGCAACTCAAACAGAAGAAAAATATTACCTTGTAACTGGTAATATTTATACCAGTTACAAGTAAAAATATTACCAGTTACTGGTAATATCACCAGTTACTGGTAACATCACCATCAACAGCTTGTGATGTTGATGGTGGTGGTGGCAGTGGTGTTAATGATGGTGGTCCTCATTAGAGAAGCACATTCTGCTTTAAGTCGTTTTTTCGACCTCATGTGCTCGTGTAGGGCTGAGAAACCCAATAGCTTTGAACCTCGGGTCCAATAGTGTCGTAAGACACATGATGCTCATTGTCTGGGTCCTATCGAGATTTTCTCTTAGGAGCATCCTCAGTTTCTCAACTAAAAAGGTTCCAATAGAGGGTGGTTTGGCCATTTCTTCGGTTAGGCATTGACAGCAAAGGTATGACCTTTGAGCCAGAAACCCCTTTTTCTTCTGAGATCTCGATAGTGGCATTGTTAAATGGCCCAAGAACCATCAGACACTTCACAATGATGTCATATTCTTTAGAGGTAACAGGGGTGATGTTTGTTGTCAGCCTTGCCAAAGTGGCAGACACTGGCTCTCTTTGCTCATAGAGTCTTTGTGGCATATTGTATGTGCTGTTACAGCGCATTTCCTCTTCTTGGATGAGTTTGAGCTTGGGCTTCCCCAATTGCTCTTGTACCTTGCTATAGTGAAAACATGGCTATAGCACAGTCCAGTACAGCTCTTAGTGCTGTCAGGTGCACAAAATGCTACAACTTTAAATTTAGATAAATGACACTGAGCCACTGGCTTCATTTGAACACATAAAGCATATAGAGTATTCATAGAGCAGATGTGGTGCAGAATGTATCTTTTCAGTGGCTAGATCTGCAGAACATGTATGGCAAGAGTTTGTGTGAGTCACAGAAAAAACAGATGGTGAGCTTTCCTTTTAGGATTGTGTTGTATCTTCAGTTTTTGGATCCAGCACTGCTTTGAAACTTCAACTTCTTCACCCAAGTTTGTCTAACATGGGTAAGTTAACATCTACAGTAACGCAAAGTGATTAGTAATCTCTGGTTGTTCATCTGTTTTTTTTTCTTTTCTTTTTTTTTAATAAACCTCTGTCATTTCATTTAGTCTGGTCTTTCAATCTCTTTTAGCAGCTATTAAAGGATGCATGTGACAAGAAACAACAAATAATAATAGAAAGTCACTTCCTCTATAGAAAAAACACAAACACTCCATGATTCATTTCTGTGTAAATGGTCCACACACACCTCATGTGAGGAGAAAAAAAAAAACTGAGTGACTGGAGGCCTTTGCCACCTGATGAGAAGAACGAGCCAATCACATTGACCCAGGGACTGGGCCAGGTCAGTGTCCCCGCCAACAGATTCCCTTTAATGGAGTTGCCAACCCTGCATGAGGCAGCAGATGGATGCATTACAGTAATTATTCAGCCCAAACCCAGACCAAAAAAAGGAGAAAAACAATCCATCTTTTTCATTTCACACAAACAGAAAAATACAAGAGCAGATATACTGACTTGTCTCTGAGGACGACCCTGTCAGTGCAGGCTCCGAACAAAACAACACTGCTCAGGTCTGATGGACAGCACTTAGGAAAACATTTCTCCTTGATGCTGTGTACTTTAAAAAATGGGACATTATTTGACCTAAAGTGGCAGTCATTACATCACATAGAGAGCACTGAAGCTCTACAGGAACATAAAATATAAACTGCTGTAAGGAAGAGAAAAGGTTGCTTAAAACTAAGGCTAAGACTTGTGTTCATTATCATTAAAAGAGCCTTTTGCCTGTATTCACTAGTTGTTGGAAAAGTCTCATCTGTTTAACTTGTATTAAACACAAATTCTCTGGACAACTGTGCTGTCAAAGTAATCCCATTGGGGAAAAATGTGTGATGCCTTTGCTGTTGAAACATGTCGCATCCCAAAAGGATACAGACAACAGAGGTAGGGAGGATGGCGAGGATGGCGAGGGAGCGCTGAGTGGCTTTTATATCTCCTGAGTGGTTTGAACCAGCCATGATTCCTGAAGATAAGAGGAAAACCACCAATAATAGAGAATAATGAATACTGAGAGATTGATTTAAAGAGCAAATTGCAGGTTAAGCATAATTGAGTAATGTGTAGAAAAACAGGTCTTTGTAAGTCTGTGTCAAAAATACAGAAAGCTATGGCGATGTCATAAAAGGGAGAGTAGTCGGTAGCTCACATTCGACAATAAGAAATACAGAGAACAGTGCTAATTTTGGCAACAGTGAGGTGGAAAATATAAATTAATTTTGTCCAAATATGGTCACTTCTGGTTCCAAAAAGCCAAGATGGTGACGGTCAAAACACAAACTCAAGGCTTCAAAACGACAGTCCAAAAACAAATGGATGAATTGGGTGAGTTAGCAGCCATATCATGTGCAACAATCAATATCACACCCACTGTGCTGTGATTACTGCATTTTCTTAGAATAGTGATAGCAATTATATTTCTACTCACTATGATTTTATTTGTAGTTTGCCCACAGGTGGTTTAGCACTAAAGGAAGAGCTGAAAAAAACAAACTGTTCTCACCTGTGACAGAGGGGAAGAAGATGCCCACCAGCAACATGAAGGAGGTGGTGATGTCGGCAAACACATAAGGCTGATCAATGGAGGCTGAGTGAGCAACATGTGAGGATTGAGGGGAGCATTTCTCCACGACATCCCCTTTCCTGAGGTAGACGCTCCATATGTTCTCTATTAGGAGGAGAGTCAAAACGTGCCTGGTACGATCCTGTCTGATGAAGTCTGATTTAAGCCTGTGGTGTACTCTAAATCACACAAACACACCTGATATGATCCCACTGGCCAGACCTGGTATGGCATCTATCTTGTTAACTAGGAACCAGGAGCGTGGTGTGGGTCGGGCCTACAGTGCTGTTTTCTATTCCGTGGACAAGTGGGGATTTACAGTATGTCACAAAAACAGAACATACGGTCATTGTAAGTGAATTCTTTGTGGTCCTGTTTCCACGTGGTTTTAAAATGCATCTTGGGCCACTGGATCACAAGTGGACAGCTCTAAACACAAGGGTATACGATCTCAAACATTGGTTGAGATCGGTTGGTTATCGTTAAAACATTTTCAATACCAGTAGATACCTGGGCTTCAATACCTGCTCCTTAAGGATACTGTTTTCTATACCAATTGTCAAAATCAAAAAGACTACCTTTTTTTTCCTGTTACGATCTTGTCAGGACATATCAGGATGCACCAGCGTTCATATTATAATATATGCATATACAAATATATCTAATCAAGTGTGTCAAAAAAGAATGTGCCCGAGGTAAGTAACAAATATCTAATGATCTAATCCTACCACTGGTAAAAGTGACGTTGCCATCTCTCTCTGCTGTGTCCTTGATTTGCACTAGGATGGTTTTTGCACATTGATCGTCTGGAAAATCTTGGCCGTTGAGGTTTATGTTTCCCAGCATGCACACCCTAAAGACAGAAGACCACTGGTCACTCAAAGCAGTCAGGGTGAAACGACTGGGCTTGTTGATAATGTGACACTTACATAAAATGTGGCAGTTTGAAGGCGGACACAGCACTCCGATATAGATGGAGAGGATGGAAAAGATGAAGCAGGCCAAGAAGATGGAGGCCATTTATTTATAGTGTGGTTGTTTTTGTAAAGTTAAGGCCAGAACATCCTGTTTCCATCTATTGGAGCCCCTCTGACATATTCCCAAGGAAGAGAGCCCCCTTATCTATACAGTACCCCAACATCCTGCATTTAAGATCCTCTAAATAACATAGTAAACTCATGCAGTCACACAGGTGATAAGAGTTCAATAGCACAATACAGACAATGGACAATACAGTTCATATAGGTGTTATCATAATGCAATTTTAACTTATTAATGACTTATGAATGATCTTCTTATTGGACCCCAGGGTTCCAATATGTCATGGTCAGTTTTTCCACCATGCCTTGGTCCTGTAATTCAAAATTTGCAGGACCAAATCTTGGTGATGGTAGGACGCTGTTCAGTAAGTTTCGGCCTGCTACAATGACATTTGGGAACCATAAATTCCATAAGAATGTTATTCCCAATTGTCAGTGGCATTTGAGTGTGACATTTTGGAACCCTTAAGTGTTTGTCTCTCTCTCTCTGTCTATCTGTCTGTCTGTCTGTGTCTGTCTCTCTCTCTCTCCCTCTCTCTGTCTGTGTCTGTCTGTGTTTGTGCATCTCTCTCTCTCTCTGTGTCTGTACGTCTCTCTCTCTCTGTGTCTGTCTGTGTCTCTCTCTCTCTCTGTGCATCTCTCGCTCTCTCTGTGTCTGTCTGTGTCTCTCTCTGTGTGTCTGTCTGTCTCTATCTATGTCTGTCTCTTTGTCTGTATCTGTCTGTCTGTGTCTATATGTGTGTCTGTGTTTCTGTCTGTCTTAGTCTGTCTGTGTGTGTATGTCTGTATCTGTCTGTCAACCTGTCTGTGTCTATCTGCTTCTTTCTGTGTCTGTCTGTATCTTTCTGTCTGTCTGTGTCTATATGTGTCTGTCTCTCTCTCTCTGTGTCTGTCTGTATCTGTCTGTGTCTATCTATTTATGTCTGTGTCGGTCTGTTAATCTATGTCTGTGTCTGTGTGTGTCTGTCTGTGTTTGTGTCTGTCTGTCTGTCTGTCTGTTTGTGTCTGTGTCTGTCTTAGTCTATTTGTGTCTGTCTGTGTCTGTATGTCTGTATCTGTCTGTATCTGTCTGTTTATGTCTGTATCTGTGCAGTGCAGTGAAAGACAGGATAGTATAGCGCAGTGCAGTGCAGTGAAAGACAGGATAGTAAAGCGCAGTGCAGTGCAGTGAAAAACAGGATAGTATAGTGCAGTGCAGTGAAAGACAGGATAGTATAGCGCAGTGCAGTGCAGTGCAGTACAGCGAAAGACAGGATAGTATAGCGCAGCGCACTGCAGTGAAAAACAGGTTAGTATTGCGCAGTGCAGTGCAGTGAAAGACAGGATAGTATAGCGCTGCGCAGTGCAGTGAAAGACAGGATAGTATAGCGCAGCGCAGTGAAAGACAAGATAGTATAGCGCAGTGCAGTGCAGTGAAAGACAGGATAGTATAGCGCAGTGCAAGACAGGATAGTATAGCGCAGTGCAGAGCAGTAAAAGACAGGATAGTTTAGCGCAGCGCAGAGCAGTGAAAAACAGGTTAGTATTGCGCAGTGCAGTGCAGTGAAAGACAGGATAGTATAGCGCAGCGCAGTGAAAGACAGGATAGTATAGCGCAGTGCAGTGAAAGACAGGATAGTATAGCGCAGTGCAGTGAAAGACAGGATAGTATAGC
>JAPQRN010000151.1:5620-17264 GCA_037367275.1 Coranthus polyacanthus | reverse complement strand
ATATGTGTAAACTTGCTTAGCGCGCAGAATGAGATCATTTTCTGTGTCATGGTATTGTACGTCTCTGTTTGCGTTTACCTGTCGGTATAAGTATGTAATATTACTTCAGTCACTCTATTACAGACAGTAGCAATAAAATATCACACGGGCTACAAGGAAAGCCCTTGTACAGTTGAAGCTATTCACTCAGATGTTTTGATTTTTCTTTTTTTGGTACCAAAAGCACTGGCATTATCTGTAAAAAATAAAAGGTTAAGTGAAGTATGGTCCTCCTCGTCAGTAATTTCACCATCAAATGTCGCGATGAATTAAGACATGGCATCAGAGAGTTATTACAAAACACTGAGTGAACATCAGTGTTTTTATTCATTCACCTAATTAAGATCAGGAACAAGAGCTTTTTCCACCTCCATACCAGACACACACATACACACAAACACCTTCAGGCATCAAGCTGCGCCTGCATCCTGTTACATCCATTCAAATCTTCTTGACCATGTTTCTCATTATAAACTGGACCAAACGAGTTCCAAACTCCCACATACTCACGCTACTGCTGCATAAGCAAACGAGTGAATCCAAGGAAGTATAAAGTAAGAGGCAAAATGGGGAAGAAGAGAGAAGCAGCAGCGAGAAAAAGCATCGAAAACTGACACAAAGAAGAGAGATGACTCACAGAGGAACCAAGAGAGGCAGAGTCTTTGTGACGGGTGAGATGAGATTAATTTACCCATTATATGATTTTTTTTTACAATGCTATCAAGGAAGAATAAATACCTCTTGTGCCGTTACTGAAAAATAGTCACAACTGATCCATATGATCAAAAAATCACTAGCTGTATGTTAGATACGTACGTACATATACAGATACATACGTAGATTACGTTAAAAAATTACAAAAATAAACTATAATTGTTAAATGTGAAAGTCCTGCATTTAAAAACTTTCTTAAACATTACAAGCAAATGCCTTAAAATATCAAAAATAAAAGTACTCAGGTTGGACACTAGCTCTATTGGTAGTGTTATGCATTGTTATATATCTTGTAGTGAATGAGAATAATCTGCCAGATTTACCTAATTGCCTTGTCTATAAAATGTTAGAAAATTGTTATTCTGATTAGATTATTTTTTGGCCCAAAGATATTCAGTTTATTAACATGTATGACTAAACGAATCCTCAAAAACGATCATAAATATCCATCTGAGATTACTTTCAGCCCGTTATTAGAACAGTTGCCTCACATTTTTCTATCTTGCAGCAGAAATGAATTCAGGTGAGCTGTGAGATGAATGTAGTGCAGTAAAAAGTGAGAATAGGAGTTTAAAGTAAGTACTCAAGTGTTATGCCGATATGTTAAAATAGTACTTTTATGCAGCACTTGTACTAATATACTTTATTATCCACCACTCCATATCGGAAAGGTTCTCCTCATAGCACTGAAATACTCGTTTTCCTTCCTTTTAATTAATATTATTTTTTGAATTTGAATTGAACACCATATGTAACTATAATAATTCTGCCTTAGGACTGCTGCTTATGGTAAGTTAATCTGTTTCACTGTTAAAACCCATTTCAACATTTAATTAAATCATGGTATGGCTTGCGCTGAACTCTACAGCTCTACGTTCAGCTCACGGTTGTGGTTCAGTTGTCGCTGAGAGGGCGGTTGCAAAATCCACCTTAGACCAAACAGAGATCATAATCCTGACCATCAGTAAAAGTCTGTATAAGATAAAGTATCCACAGGGATACACATAAACACGTCAAAAAGTATCTTGTTACAAATTACAAATACTAGCTCATTCAAAGTATCGAAACAAAAATAGATATAATAATAATAAAAGTAAGTTATATTTTGAAATTACAAAAATACACTCCAGTCAAACTGAAAGTGACCATTTTATGGTTATGGTTGGTTCCCTGAACTATAATAGCTCTCGGTTTAGTCAATATAATGTTCATTTCCAAAGAATACACTCACTAGAGGACACTATTTGTGAATCAAGGTACATTTAAAATATTATTCCCAGTCTGCTGAAAAATCATCAAGTGCAATCATCACATTAGACTTACTGTTGTACTTTTTTCTACAGTCTAAACCTGTTTTTTCTACAGTCTAAACCTGTTGATAAAAACGACTTATTTGAGAATAAAGCATTAAATAATGTATTTTAAGTATTTAATTACAAATTACATCTCATTTTTTTCTGATAGCAAGACACAAAATACTCATAAAGTAAGTCATTGTTAAATACACTTGAATATCTCTAAATGCTTGAAGTGAAGCCCTGCTGTCGTGTCCGTCCATGTTCTGCAGCGGTGTGTCTGGTTGCGGTGTGCAGCGCCATCCCCATCAGCAACCTGCTGGACCGAGCCTCCAAGCACTCTGACAAACTGCACTCCCTCAGCACCACACTCACACAGGAGCTGGTCAGTGCCCGTTTGTTGTCGTGCATTTTGTGTCCGTCTGCACCATCTGAGCCTGTACAAACCTGTGTTAAACCTGCTGCTAAAGCTAAAGCTAGGGTCTTTTTAATACCGTCTAATTGCCTCTGGGTCGTGATCACATGAAGTTGTGTGATGACGCTTGGGCTCCGTCACGCTGACGCATCTAAAAATGCATTCAGAGAAGCTAGAATAAAGGTCATACAAAAACTCAAATAAAATCCTGAATATCACTTTCTGAATGTACATCAACACGCAGAATTCTGTTGGAATTATTACTTGTATTATTATTCTGTTTCTCCCAGGACACTCATTTCCCTCCTATTGGCCGGGTGATCATGCCCCGCCCCTCAATGTGCCACACCTTCTCTCTGCAGACCCCCAACGACAAGGAGCAAGCCCTCCAAGTGCCAGTGAGTGTCTATGACAATCAGGTCCCCACTTTACCTCTGTACCTCACATCAGACCATTACATTTTCAAAAGAGGAGCTCACCTTATGATTGAAACCTTTTTTATCAAATTATTTGAAAGTTGACAAAGGTTTCTGTGACTGCAATCACACAACGAGCTGCGGTTTTCACACAGTCCCTTAAAGCTGCAGTGCTTGATAGTTGTTTTTTTTAGCATAATAGGGAAAAAAATTCTACAATTTCCTGTAATTCAAGTGGTCTGAGAGGACACAGACTTCTGCATGCATTCCTTGCCGGTGTTTTCGGGTTGTAAAAAAAAAAATTGATTGTAAAGATTATAAAATCTACCCCGTGACGCCCAGATTTTGGCCAATCACAGCTGTTTTCAAGCAGGTAGGTGGGTTAAGTAAGTGATTGACAGCTGTAATGACCAATCACTGATCAGATTGTGTCAGACGCGACTCTACTGCTCTACTCCGTGTCTCAACACAGAAGCTTGGAAAAGTAGCTTCACTTTTCCATAACGGCATGAAACGACGTCGGGCTATCTGTGTTTATATTTAGTCTGTAGATTTGGACACAGATGAGAAAGCCGCACGTGGAAGGTGTGTATTTTCAAATTCTGGCATTTTTTTCCTCCTGATTTCGGCTCCTTAAGTTATTGAAACCTGAACAGTTCAAATGACACGTCCTTGTGCTGCCCGGTAACCAAAATAAGGATTTTATAGTGCTTTAGTCTGAGTTTTTAAATGAACAAAAACTAAGACTAAAACTCGCAGTGAAAAATTATTTTGTTAATTGAAAATGAAATGAAAATGAAGGTTTTCTGAAACACAAAAAGTAAAAACTGCAGTTCAAATGCAACATGAAATAAAACAAAATAGAGTTGTAGGTAAACTCATGGATCACGTGTACTAGACTAAAATGGTTTTGCACAACATAGACATTTAATAAACAATGATTCTGTAAATCACATTTGATGCCATGCATTCGTTCATCCAACTTTTTTCAATCAAGACTTTCCTATAATACCTGAAAAACTCAAACTAACACTGAAACTAAATATAAACTAAACTAAAACTATAAAATATATACCAAACCATTCCTCCAAATAAAAGTAATTATACATTCAAAAAATGAATTAAACTGAAACTTAAATCAAATACCAAACTACCAAACTGAAACACTGAATAGAAACATTGGAAACATTGGAATGATGTGACCTTTTAAAGAAGCAGATGTTTGCCACTTGGCTCCATTAAATGAAATATCTGAACATGTTGTTTAATCCAGTACAGCAGCCTCTTATAGCTGTTCCTCTTTTCTTTTTCTTTTTTCCAACACGTAAGCCATCTTTCTCTTTGTTCCTCTTGTCTTCTCCATCTTCTTCTCCGTCTTCTCTCAGCTTATTTTATTCTCCATTCTCCTCCAGGAGTCTGACCTGATGTCACTGGTCCGTTCCCTGCTCCAAGCCTGGGTGGAGCCCCTGTCGGTGCTGTCTGTCAATGCCAACAGTCTGCCTCACCCATCCCAAATGAGCATATCCAACAAGATCCAGGAGCTGCGGGAGGACACCAAGAACCTGGGAAAAGGCCTGGATATACTATCTGGCAAGGTGCGCAAATGTCAGATGAAAACCTCTTTGCTTTGTTCATAGACCGTGACCCCGTTTACACCTGTTTTTTAAAAATGTGTTCTCGTTCTCATTGAGATCGAATGTCGGTCAGTGGTGGCAAATCTTGTTGCAAATAATGTTATAACAAAAGGCCAATTAATAATTACTGTTTATAATTAATAATTCGAATTAATTATAATTCATGCTCGCGTTAGCAGGATTGCTCACCGTTATCGTTCTACTCGGTCTACTGTCAGTCTGGTCCAACTTCTCCAAAAATGAGGAACTTATCACCCACTTTTACCTTTAGCTTTGTGAGGAGCCACCTCTTAGATGGTGAACTTCCTGTTGGCGTAGCAGCCAGGTCTGCTGACAACCTGCTTAACATTTGTTTTAAAATGTCTTTGTAAATGCACCTATTTCAGTAGGAACCATCCAGTTTAACTTCAACTGCTCTGTCACCACATAAAGCTATTAAACATCTCATTTCTTTATGGGCAGGGATGCGAATCTCCCATTTCTTTCTTTAAATGTTCATCAGGTTAGCTAACCTGTAATGTAATGAATTTTTTCACAAATCAGAGGTCAGGGGAGAATTATGTAGTGCCAAAGAGTATAAAAGCAGGTCAGATATGTTATTTTTAGGCACAGATTATGGTACACATGTGAGCATATTGTACAGTTTGCTTCTACACCTTCCTGAGATCCATACGCGATGCAAGCCAAACTACTTCCAGATGTGGTCAGGCAGATCCGTTCAAAATCCGATCATGACGCATTTACATCTTGCATTCACTTGCGTTTTTTCCTTTTCTTTAAACAGACTACATTTTAATAGTAGGTGTAAATGGAGTCTGTATTTCAGGCAGGACACTTACGTCAGAAATAATCATTTATATGGAATGACAAACTGGTATTTGGCGGTGACTCTGCTTGAGGGATGCTCTGGAAAATCTGTGCAAGCATGACACAGACAGACCCTGAGATCACAAATCCCCCCTAGCAGAGCCTGAGATTGAGATGTTCAAATGAATAAACAAAGAATCATTTTTGCTTAATTCAGGAGGAGGTTGGGAAGGTGGAGGAGATGCTGTGACGCTCCGTGTACAGAGCAAAGGTTGAATGAATGAATGCAGCCTGAGTTATACAGCATGCTATTTGGGGTGGGACAGACTGAAGTCATGAACAATTGGATGAAAAAGGACATGTGACCAGCTGTGTCTTCCATGCCTGCCTGAACTACCGCAAAGCTCAATAAAAGAAGCGGGTGAAGCCACTGTGATGTCACCCGTTGATTTTTGGACTACCCTTTTGAAGCCTGTTTGAGTTTACATTTTCATCGTCGCCATCTTGGCTTTTTTGGAGGCACAACTGACTGTATTTGGAAGCCCACAGCTAAATAACACTCACTAGAACACACTCACTCCAATTGAGACCAGAGTGCATTGGCTCAGTATCTGTAGAGAGAGGTTCAGTGGTAGTTAACTGGAACCAGGTTGTTTTTGATCCAGCAACTAGTGGCTGACAGAGGTATTACACGTTAAGTTCTTTGAGCATTGGCTTCAATTTCAAGCTGCAGTTTTTCCCTATTGGTTTTCCTCTAATTTAAATACTAAATGTGCATTGAGTTCTTTCTCTTTTTCTTCCCCAGATGGGTCCAGCAGCTCAGATCATCTCCTTACTGCCCTATAGAGGAGGCAATGACCTCGGCCAAGACAAGATCTCCAAACTGATCAACTTCAATTTCCTGTTGTCCTGCTTCCGCCGAGACTCCCACAAGATTGACAGCTTTCTGAAAGTTCTACGCTGCCGGGCGGCAAAAATGCAACCTGAGATGTGTTGAAAAGTGAGGCAGCTGGCCCGACACTGAGGGGGGAAGCTCAAAGCATTTCCTCAAACCGTTCATAGAATAGAGTTTACTAGGATCTACTGAGCTAATACCCGTAAAAAATAACTGTATGTAGAAGGTAGTGTGAGCTGCCATAGGAGGAGTTACAGGAGGAGTTACAGGAAATCACCTTTTAGCTTGAGTTAGACTACGACATCATCAGTAGCAGTAGTGTTTCCACACTAAATTTTCCAGAAATGTTTTTGCACTCACTTGATGGGGTTTTGAAAAACAGTTAAAGGTTCAATATGGAAGAGTTGCGGCTCTTGTGTGAGGTCTGTGTTGGAAACTTTGTTGTGCCGAGAGCTGGTCATTTATTGACATTAGACTCAATAGCTAGAGTTGTACATTGTTGCAGCTCTGGAGGACTCGGACAGAGGCAATGAAGAACTTGAGAGCAAGTGTAAGGATTCCGTAAGAGTCCTCTACGTAGACAGCTGACAGCCGAGATTAGTTGTTAGCTTAGAAATAAAGTTAGCAAACGTCAACAAACTCCCAGCACAAAACAGACTCCAACACAAACCTGTGTGGATGGAAGAGGAGACCAAATTATTCCTCGGTCTCATCCTCTACTTCCTCTACTCTTTATGACAGCGATGTATCTGATGACACCGCGCAGCCTTTATTCACTCTAAACGTTGATGGAAACACGCCTAATTTGCATTTTCTTTTTTTTCTTTTTTATGACAGTTAATGGAAACATAGCTAGTGAGAATTGAGAGATGACACCATATAATCTGAAAAATTATCTGAATTCTGAATCTGAATTTAATGAGTTATGGTGAAGGCTTTTCAGCGAAATTACGGCAACATTTCAGGTAAAGGGAGGAGGATGCCTGGCTGAAAAGACTCCAAACATGGCTCTTTTCCCCAGATGTTTCCAGCTGGTCTGGCAATGGTTCTGACGGTGTTGATTCTCTGTCTTAAATCTCCTGTAACTCCTCCTCGTCTTTTAGTTTGACTGAAGCAGTAACCCCTCAAAGCTAAGCTGCCTGACGAGCGTTGCAGTAGCAGGTAGTGTGACTCGGAGAGTTGAACTGTTGGGTTTAACTTCGTCGCCTTCAGTCACTCTTGAAGTCATTCCTCACACTGGGTCGCGGGGCTTAAACAGATGATGCTTGAATGCTTGAATGGTGACAAACTGCAGCATTTGCACTTTAGATTTCACTATACTGTACTAGCCTATTTGGTGAAATGTTTTGCTTTAAAAAAATCTATTAAAAAATATCTTGCATAATAAATGTTGTCTTATGTCAGTATTGTGCCGCAAAGAAATGCATCTCTCCTTCTTAGAAAATGTAACAAAAATAACATATTTTCATTGTATGTTGACATTTATTAAAGGTTCAATATGTAAGTTTGTGTTGGGAGCTGGACACTCGTTAGCATTTGCGAACCACTGTCTTGTTGCCTACATCCATGATAACAGCCAGTTCACTGGTTTTTATGAAGAGGAATTGGGTAATTTAGTCACTCACTATGTTGAGTGAGTATGAGTAATGCTGATATTATTTGGGTTTTAGGAGCATTCTTTAGACATGTATACGGTGCATTTTCAATATGTATCTCTATGTCGGGGTTTTCTCTATTGCTGGTTTTGACAACGCCACCTAGGAGCAGCGTAAAATACCCAAAGAGACAGTACATTTAAACAATTTACTAAAACTAATTAAAATACAGAAAAACCAACATAAAAATAATAAAACTAATAAAAAACAAGGCTTAAAAATAGTTAAAATTACAAAATCTCTCTTTGTAATACAGTTCTGGGGCACCAACGCCGCCTCTCGTCTCCTTCCGCCGGTTCGGTGAATAAACCAAATACTACTACAGCTACACAAACCAAGTAGGTAACAGTTTTCAAAGTTGGGGTGAAGAAGCACGTCCAAAAGAAAAGCCTGCACTCTGACCGGAAACATTATGAAAGAACTGGATATCAACAGGTTTTTGGACATGAGCAAATATCACAACGCTGATATTTCAAGATGGCAGCTGAAGGAATGAAAGAGGGCGGCTGTGGTTGTACAGTTCAACAAGTCAACCACTGGTGTAAAACTTTGAAAAAAATCCTCTTTTGATGCAAAGTGGCTCCAGCTGTTCCATTTTGCCACATTTTGCCACACACTATCGCCTATAATGTGAAGTTCTAAAACCAGCCACTTGAATCTCGAGCTGAGCCTGTGCAGTTTATTTTTTATTTTTTAATTAACCTTTATTTAATCAGGAAAAGGAAGCGTTGAATTTAAGGCCAAGCCCGGCAGTTCAAACCGCTGCAACCTTCACCCGCTCCGTTGTAAAACGGTTTCATCTCATCGCAATTCTTTGGTCTGAACTGGGCTTAACCCTCATGTGTTCTTGCGACCCTTTTAGGGATTGTCAATTGTATTTTTGTTCTCATTTTGCCACTTTTTATGCTGAGATGATGAGATCTGGCAAAGATTTTCATTTTTTAAGGAATTTTGGAATTTCAACATCAACACTGAAAAAAATATTGACTGGCATTGATATTTTTAAACATGATCAGTGACCTAAAAGGGCCTTAAGGGGAAATGTGTGATTTTTTTTTTGTATTTTTTGTAATAGCATAAAAAGTAATAATCTGTCAAAATCAGCATTGTTGCTAATCATTGACGTATCCCAGACTGATGATCCCTGCACAAAAAAACACTTTGCATTCATTAGAAAATAAGTGGCATCATGTAAATAAACTGGTATTTAAAGGGTTAATTTATGAAAATTAATTCACATTTGCTGTGCATGATGAGGACTGGAATTAATGACCAAAAAAAAAAAAACATTCTTCATGTTTATTATGGTCCAGTGACCTAAAAAGGGCTTTAAGAGGAAAAAGAGGATTTATTTCTAGGGTGTCCTGAGGATTAAGAATTCTGTTGGAGACACTGAATGTCAAAAATGCAGTTGTGAATATCCCACCAATGGCAAAAGAGGCGTCATTTATCCTAGAAAGAATGTCATTATGGGTATTTATTTTGACCAGGAATAACAGATTGAGGAGGGGGGCCAAAGCAGAGTCAGCCATTACCTGGACCTCCACACAGTCCACGCCGCACCCGGGTTGGTCTCCTCCACCGTGAGGCGTTCAGCGTCGCCGGGGCGGCTCGGACAGCGGAGCTCCCGTATCTGCTGAACGTGTGAGCGGTAAACCGACACCTGTCTGCCACATTCAACCCGCTCCTTCTCCTCTGCTCTGGGCATGAAGAACAAAAACAACCTCCAGGTGAAGGCAGCCTCTCCGAAGCGACCGGACAACATGTCGAGCTTCGACGTGACTCTCCAACAACTCAACGATTTGTTGACGGACGAGAGCGGCTTCTACAGCTGGCCGACCAAACACTTCCACGAGGTCTACCCGAGGATCTACGTCGGAAACGCGTGAGTCCTTGTTTTGACATTATTTTGAAGGGTTGAAA
This sequence comes from Coranthus polyacanthus, assembly GCA_037367275.1. NCBI lineage: Eukaryota > Metazoa > Chordata > Actinopteri > Kurtiformes > Apogonidae > Coranthus > Coranthus polyacanthus. The sequence goes on along the minus strand of JAPQRN010000151.1, from coordinate 7,471 downwards.
ACAAAACAGTATGTCATCTGTTGGTCTGTATGTGAATGATATTTTAACAGACATTCATCAACTGTTTTCTGTCGCCACGTACAGATGTTATGAATTTGCCCGTGGAGGATTTGTCCACAAAAAAACCCACACTGAAAGACTCCAACTATAGTCATTACTAAGTTATTATATCGCAGAAGAAAGAACGAAGAGGTCAGGCAGCAACACTTGTCCATCAAACACATTATCACATGATGTAGACTAATCTAGAAGTGTCACAATGAATGACTTCAGAGTAAATATACGTAAAACTCACTGCAGCATGAAAATGTTGAATATTAAGAGTGACTGGTGACAGGGATGCAGAGAAGGTGTGAATCAGACAGAGGCGGGTTAAAGCTGAGTGCGTTTCATGAAATGCAAAATGGAGCAGAGATGGAGAAAAGATGATTAACCTGTTATTCCCCTCGCTGGGTGTTGATGTTCTACTTTTCAGTCTGTGCAGAGCGAAGGCTGTCTGCCAAAGCTGGGTCGGTCAGTTTGAAAAGAAACGACCAAATGGGTAGAGGTAGAGGAGATGAGGAACCTGTGCTGATGATGGGATCGTGTCATGTTTCATATTTTCAGTTCAGAGACCGACTGTTGGTCTTTTATACATGTCAGGAGTGCATGGAGAGGACGTGCTTAATGTTAGAGCAGAAATCAGCAAGATGTCATAAATATGGAAAAGTAGAAAAATAAAGAGCGAGATAGAGTAAAAGTAAAGAATAATACTAATAATACAGAGCTGGACGACATGGCCAGACATGACAGACGATAAACGCATTCATATCGGTCAATATCGATAATTATCACAATAAATGTCAAATTAAAAAAAAACTGCCTGTCCTGGGTGAAAGTGAAATAAACCACAAGGTTATTGGTGGTTTTAAACCATTTGTGAAAGACGTAACGAGACGAAAATTGCCTGAAAGATGCAACAATATACACAACATTGTAGACGAAACAAAGTAAAAGACGCAGCAAGACAAAGAAGTGGTGGAAGATGAAAATGGCACAGGAGAATCGACACAAGACTAAAACGATGTGCAAGACAGAACAAATACACTGTAAAGGACGCAGCAAGATGAAAACGTAAAAGACGCAACAAGATGAAAACGTAAAAGACGCAACAAGATGAAAACGTAAAAGACGCAACAAGATAAACAAAAATGTAAAAGAGACGAGAAGAAAAACAAAAATGATGTAAACGACGCAACAAGGTGAACATTAGACAAAAGATGCAACTAGACGGAAACGGAAAAGACAACAAGATGAAAAAAAAAACAAACTAAAATGATGTAGAAGACAAAATGTCATAAATGTCATCAGGAAGTAATAAGACAAGAGCACACCTGTTGTAATTTACTGCTCGTTTTGTTCAACGCATTTATTTGAATTTAATGCTGTGAAAGCCAGTGTACTTTGGTGTTAAAGGCCATTTATTCATTTATTTAATAGATATTTATATATTTAACATTTATCTTAAAATGTTATGTGGGCTGTAATAGTATGTTGACACGTAGCTGATTCTGATAAATGAGTCCGACTTTACTGATGTCCCTCACGTCACAAGCATTTCTACCCACAGACCGATGATTTCAGGTGTTTGTCGTGTGCTGACATGGACTCTCAGGTTGAGAACCTTATGTTCCATTCTCATAGGCAAATGTGCTATAAATTTTAAATGGCAGAATCTAAGAGCTTTAAAACAAACTCGTCACGGTTGAGTATTTCAGGAGCAAAAACCTCTCAGCGCATCCTTTATTCCGCTTGTCTTCCTAAAGAAGTCCTAATGGACGGAGCCGAGACACACACACACACACACACACA
>JAPQRN010000150.1:0-19988 GCA_037367275.1 Coranthus polyacanthus | reverse complement strand
TATATATATATATATATACGTATATGTATATACGTATATGTATATACGTATATATATACAGTAATTCATCAAATCTGCAGTGGTGGTGTCATGTCCACAGAGCATAAAGATCTAATAGAAAATATAAAGGGGAGACATGGGACAGTTTTAACACATTGAATTCCTTCAATCAGAAACAAGCCAGGGTCATTACACTCATTCTGCACATGCTCAGTTAGATTGTCTTCTTAAAGAAAATGAGCCACAACTGTGACTTTCACAGAAAGTTATCAGCAAAAGGTTTTTGGTTTTTTTAGGTAAAATTTTCACTTTTCTTTCAGATGTATTTTTTGGATCCTGTCCTGAGATCAAATGTGTACAAGTATTATTAAAATCACTGTTTTGTGAGCTACAAATAGAAATGACTATCATATCAGTCGGGCTGGTTTACATGAGGTGAGAACATGGCTGCTGATACTGGGAAGGATATAACACCTTGTTACAGTGAGCCAAATAGAGACAAATAGATCTCTGCAATCATTGAATGAACGCTGTAACGTAATCTGTATTTTAAAAGAACTGAACGATCACAAAAGTGTCAAAGTTTAATTCTTTGATGACTGGTGATTCACAAATATGAGGACATAATTTTTTTTTCAAAAACTACTTAATATTAAAAGACAATACTTAGTTAATTTCTCCTACTTCTCTGGGATTAGTGGGGCCTAATAACTATAAAAACTGACTGCACATTTGTGAATAATAAAAGATACTACAATATTTCATGTGCAGTATGTTAGTAAATGAGCAGATTTTAAGGAACACAAACCTGTGCCCATGTGTTTTTTTGTCTTCTGTATCCATCATTGTCTTCATTAGATGTTTACTGACAAACGGACAGGCTTTCAAACTGACAACACATTGAGACGCAGATGGATCCACAATAGCAGATATACGTCAACATCGAGGATCTGAATGACTCCTGCTGCACCAAAGCCCACAGACCAGATGAAAGCGGTAGGCCATGCTGCTCATACATATACAAACCTACAGTATATGTAGACATAAAAGGGATGTTGAAATGTTAAACCCTTATATTTTGTAAATGTTGACTTTTTCATAGTTTGGAGCTTCACAGTTTTTTTGCATCAAATATTGTTTTGTCTAATTTAGCCTTATAAACCTGCAGTAAGTGATGCAGTAAGTTTAATTTACTGCAGGTGGTTACAAATCCTGCTGTGGCACTATTACACCACATAAGAATATATTTAATATATTTCATGATGAATATGTAATGAATTATGTTATGGTATCAAAAAATAAAAGGGAAAAATGTCCCTTTTGTTTGAAAAAAGTAATAACAGTGGCTGATTTGTTTGTCCATTAAAATGAAAACTAACAATAAATAATGTAATTAAATGGTCTAAAAGTGATAATGAGTTAAATTACGTTAAAGTACACACATTCTTTACTTAAGTAAAAGTACAGATACTTCTGACTGAACTTCTTCACTGCAGTGAAAGTGTAAAAGTACAGGATCTGAAATGTCTCAAAGTCGTCAGTCGGTTTTGAAGGACATTTCTAGAGGCTGTAGATAGAGGCAATAGATTAACTTCACTTCAGTGTGCAAATCAGTTTTCGGTGACAGCAACAGAGCTTGAAACACTATGATGCCTTTTCTCTGTGATGAATGATTGATGAGTAATACACCAAGGGGCTGTCTTTTCTGTGTGTTAATTTCCCATCCATTTAGGTTGAAATTGGTCTTGATGTGGGGAGGATGCAAAATAAGAACTGCAAGTTCAGTCAGATGTGTCCAGTGTCCTTGCATCATGATCTGTTCATGCAGTTCTTTGTTAGTAGCAGTTATGGCCAAACGTGTTGAACACCAGTTACTAACATAACTGGCCGAACGTGTTCAACGTTGGCCATAACTGCTACTGCAGGTGGTAACAAATGACCTTTGGCCACCAAAATTTAATCAGTTCATCCCGGAGTCCAAGTGAACATTTGTGCCAAATTAGAAAAAAAAAAGATGTTCCTGAGACATTGCATTCATAAGAATAGACAGACATGAGATCACAATAACCTTGACCTTTGGATACCAAAATATTTTCAGCTCATCTTTCAGTCCAAGTGAACGTCTCCAAATTTTGCAACATTCTGTTAAAATGGTCCTGAGATATGATGTTTGAAATATAATGGATCAACCCACCTTCAGATAGAAATGCACCGTGGATGCATCTGAAAATATATTAAAATCTGACCTAAAATCAATGTACTAATCTGGTGTATGATAGTTTTAATATGCTACTGAGCACTGTAAACTGTCCACCTGCAGACACTTGGCCTGTGAGAACAGACGCTGTGGTCGCAACAGGAACTGAAAGCTGCTCTCCTTCAGAAGTGGCCATGTTTTGTCTGGGACTGCTGTGGAGACACCTGACAAATCGCACAGCAGTGAATCAGCAGCTCCAGGCCAAGTACCAGACCCGGACTGAGGAGAGAGACTAGTTAAACATCAGTTACAGGAACGCAGTGCTCGAGCTGAACCAAGTGAGAAAGAATAGTGGTGAGGACACCTGTTTACTCTGTATCTCTGAAAAGTGAAAGTAAAGTTCTCCAAATAAGAAACCCAAACTCACTGTTTAATCCAAGGGGCAGTGACCTCAGCTCCAAAATGAAGCCAATGTGGAAGTACAGTGTGTTAAAGTGTAATACCACTGATGACCACTAGATGCTGACACACGATGAGACACATTTTCACTCCCAACACAGTACTGCATACTGAAGTGCATAGGGTACACTTAAACCATAATTTCTCAATGCACAGGGTAGTCTGAAAGAAGTCTAGACATTACAGTTTGGTTTAGCCAAACTGTAGCCAATTATTGGTTAGGGTTAAAATAATGGTCGGGGTTGGGGAAAAAAGGAAAAAGAGAGGAAACACACAAATAAACACAGCATGAGATGGGACACAAGCAGGATTAAGGAGAAGCCACACTTATTTCGATAAGTTTGGCTCATTTAAGTAAGAGTTCCATTCCATCACCGTGGCTTACATGAATCCCTGCTGAGTTACCATAGTAACTTAGTAAGTCTGCTCCGGACCAGGCTGTCCAACAGTCAGGTAGACATGGACTCCCAAAAGACCGTCCCGTCAGGTGAATTTCCCTGGTCACATCACTCATGTCATGTAAAAATAAAAAAGTCCATGAAACTCACATCTCACCATGTTTTTGTTTCCAAAATCAATTAAATAAAAACTTTCATTATATTGCAAAAGTCACACATCAAATGCACCTACAACTGAGAACAGAAAATAAGTTAAAAAGAACATGATATGACATAAAAAAGCCTTATTATCGATTGATTGATTGATTGATTGATTGATTGATTGATTGATTGATTGATTGATTGATTGATCAAGAGAGAGAGACAATTGTAGTATTTTATCTAATGTATGACATACTTCTGATATCTAAACCACTGATAATACAGTCACACAGTCTACTTTCAAGTAGCTGTGCTACAGCTTCTTCACAGCCACCACCTCTCCTGTGTTGTCCTGAAGAGGGTTGTATCAACACATCTCCACACTGCCAAAGTTTCCCTGATGGACAAGACCAAACCTAATCAGCTATCATTTGATTTTAGCGTCTGATTTATATGAAGTCAGTAAATGGCGATGATGACGAGACAGGCAGACAAACAATATGTAACAAATCTTAACTGCATTATTTAGCACAGATAATCCACATCTAAATATGCAGTAATATCCACAATCTCCTTATTGCAACAGAGAGATCAACCAACTAAACCTAGATTTGTTTTCTGATCAAGTCTAAATTCTTTGTCCTTCCTAAAATCTGTGCTTAAAATTAAAACATTAAAATATTTTGAATTTCAGCTAAAAATCATATAGCAATGACACACAAAAAACTTCTCTTGATTGAACTTAAACTTGACGCGATAGTCCATTGAGAAACGTGTAAATTATGGAACCAAGAATGGAAGTTTCAAATATAACAGGCAAACCTACAGGCAGGAGTATCTGGACATGGGTTAACCTGCTCTGTTCATACCTTGCACAGCTGTTGTAGGGAAATGAGGTGTCTCTCTTCAAACTGAGCTGGTTCCTGACTCTCACAACCTCCGGACGTCCAGCCTGAACCCGCCATCCTGTTCGGCAGGATGCTGCTCTCCACGATCAACTCATAGTCGGAGGCAAAAAGGCAAAAGTAATATTACAGAACCTCAGAGACGAGAGAAAACAACACAGACCCAAGAGAATTTTAATAATTTCTGTGATTGTTTCCTAAAGACAGGAGCAGCACACACTCCCTGTTCATTGACAGGGTGTGTGACCTAGATCCCCTCTTGTGACACTAACAGCGGCTGTACACGGACCAGGTGTGAAGAGGCTGTGGAGGTCACGGATGACAGAGCGAAATGTGGGTCTGATGTGGGCTCGTAGTCCATGCAGCTGGTAATCAGATTAGCCAGTTCGGTCCACTTTGGTGCAGGAAGTTGGTGGCAGTCCTCATAAAACAGGCTCTTCTGTGACACAGAACAGAGAGTCGTTTGGGAAAAACAGACTCTTGATAAACAGGATGATCTTAGATTAAAGGTGATTAAACTAAACATTTCTTTCTCCTTTTCTGTACAGACAATGATGGGAAACATGATGACCTGACACATATAACTTCAAACTTACAGTTGGCACAGATTGACTGTGTTCATTAAAGCCTTTCTGGTCATGTATTAAATGATTACGGTAATAAAAATGTAATTTTTAATCTGTCTATGCATCATATACATGGAACAGTGTAATTAACCGTAAGTGATTCTAACAGGATAGTGAGGAAACTCAAAATATTTTTCTGGTCTGTAATATAAACATGTCATAACATTCATCACAAGAGTCAGTGTTACAAGAAGAGAATGTTTTTGACTGAATGTTCATATTGTTCAGATAATTATATATAAGTCATTGTGTAATACTGAATTAAGCGTACTTTGTGTTTGTTTAACTGATGAGGAATAAATCAGAGCCTGTTAACTTGGCCTAAATGTGTTTATTTGGTGTTTATAAAGTGTTCAACAGTGGTATGTTTTCAATAACGTGCATAACACAAAGTGATGATTTATTAAACAAATATCTCTTCAAAATGGCTGGTTCAGTTAGTTAGTTGACTGGAGGAAAATTAGTCAATATAGAAACCAGATGCAATAAAATAAATATGTAAATAACATAAAATACTATGAAATGCAACCAATGCATATCTATTCAAAATAAAATTCTATGAAAATGACAATGTGTGTATCAATCAGGGGTGTGAACCTGTGGAATGAGTGCTCTGGGAAAAAAAAAACATGTAGTACTCTAAATAGGCTCAATTGACGTTTCGGGACTAACGTTATTGAGAAATATATTATGGAAAATTAATAAAAACATGTAAAAAAAACCAAAAAAACATAAGTGACAATATTAATACTCTGTGCCCGTTTTTATTATGTCTAGGTAAGAGGGGTAGGCGCTGAAAAGCTTTGCTTCATAAAATGTTTTAATCTTTTTTTCCTATAACTTTTGTTTTCACTGTTTACTAAAAAAAAAAAAGAACCGAAATCAATTCATTCATTCATTCATTCATTCATTTGAGGGAATGACTACACTGACAGGGACAGAAATAAATCACAAATAATTTAATTCTCTCTTTACTAGACACAGTACAACTCCCAAGGAAGGTAGTAATACGTAAATGTGCAGCCCATACTGGATAACGTGACCCTGTTTCACAAGGCAGGGCAAATGTTGCTGCAAAAGAAGCAGCCACTAAAGAGGACAATACTAACTTTAGGCAAGACACCTGCTTACATAGACCAGGAAGCATTAAAAGACATGCAAAATTGGAACAACACAAAATGCTCCAATATCGAGCCATGGTCTGAGCCATGTCTCAACAGGAGGGATGGTAGCAATCATACAAAAGGTGTTTACAGCATATGGTGTCACTAAATACTCCAAGTATTTTTCTTTAGCCTCGTTTAGCCTGACCAAGGCTAAAAAAAGAGAGGGCAGTTTCCAAAACCTTAATTTTCATTCCAACACATTTGTATGGATTTCATTTTACTAAATAAATGTAAAGGGATGAAATACTAGTTCACTACTAATGATTATTGATATTTTTATAACATGGACAAAAGAAGTATTTCCTAGCTTAACACCAGCTAATAGCTAATAGCACAGAATATCTTTCCTAAAGAATCATTGTGCATATCACCCCCAATCTGCAAGGTTAGCAGAAAGACATAATGGAATATTAAAGAAAGAAAATGAAATGAAAGAAAACCATGGAAGAAACAGGAAAACTGGGTATACTGCCTGCCATTAGTAGTTCTTATCATGCGCATAACACCAGGTGCAACAGGACTAACACCAGAAAAATTATTATTTATACTGGGTGAAAAGAACATTCACCCTCAACTTATCTGCTTCCTGACGTAATAGCTTAGCCTAAACATATTCCTCTGTCTACATCACCTCAGTAAGAGGTGAAGAGGCTGTGACTGTGTGTAACCCTGCTCTTCCCCTCTCATAAATACCCATGTATACTGCTTAAACTTCAGACAACTCTGTACCTTGGTGCTGACTTGTCTCCTTGCTGCAAGAATGAAAACTACCTTTAATCTGACTCCAGCGATTCTGTGCATTTCCTGAGTAATTTTTCTGACAATAGGTCTTTTGTAAACTGGGTCATGATGGTTTGTTATTTTTAAAGTGGGTAGCCAGAAAAAAACAAAACACTTGACTTTTAATCTGCTGTGACACAGGATATATTTTGGGTCATAGTCCTCACTCTTACCTTGGAGTTGTCCAGTGTTGCTAAAGGTTTCTCTCCACCACTGCAGATCTCCCATAAAGTGGTGCCAAAGCTCCACTTGTCTGCAGCCAGACTCAGGTTGGCAGGGTCCTCGATGCACTCAGGGGGCACCCAAGGGATTCTCTCTATCAGGACTGATCACAACACACCACAGTTAGAGTGAGCATCTAACTCTGAATATCAATGATTATTACTATGGATATCACCCTTTTGAATAATGTACTACTCTCTTAGCACAGATTTAGTTCAGCTGATAAGTAACACATAGCATAAGGTAATCAGAGTTCAACAAGGTCCTTTCACAGAACAATCACGTCTCTGTTAAAAATAGCTCCACACTGCCCTCTTCTGGTTAAAGAGAGGTGTTACTTTTCAGCCGAGCATAGACATCAACTCATTCTCTTTGTGGAGAACAGTGATGCTGTTCCGCCCTTCGCTCAGTTTGATGAAGGGCAGGTTCCCAGCTCAGCAGTCCTCCTATCTGATAAGCAGAACGTTTTTAGCACAGATGTTCCCATGGACAAGATGCTTTTCCTCCTGCATGCACACAAAGAAACACTTCGGTCAATCATTAGACGTGTTGCAGGCCTCTGACTTTGCTGATCACATAAATGTAATGCATAGTTTTTTACAGTCAGGGTTCTCACAAAATTTCAAAACTTCTCCATGACTGTTTAAATAGCGATGATATAACTATTGGGACGATTCACAACCTTTAAATACATCAAGAGAAGTGGGCCTGTATGAAAATCAACCTTTTTCAGTCACCAGTTGTCGGTTATTTTTATATTCACTTCAAATAATCAGACAATCTATTACACTAATGGGCTATTTCCTAAACCCTCCACAAAGCTAAGGAAAACCTGGAGTTTGACTCTATTTCTCTTCAATGTCTAAATCTGACAGGTTTGCTCTCTTGTTTTGTGAGTTTCATTACAGCGAAAACTCAGCAATGTAAACTCATCAGGGCTTAAAAATATATTAATATTCTATAAGTATAAGTATTAGCTTTAAGATGTGGATTTTTGCATCAGGATAAAGGAAAAAACATACCCTAGAATGCTCTCTTGGACTTCATCATTTTCATCAGCTACCCTGCAGGCTGCTCTCCTGCCTCAACTGAACCGCTGTCATCAAAGAAACTGATAAACCTCCAGCCCTTGTAATGGCATTAATTATTTTCATTACTGATTAATCTTGTTTGTGAATAAAAAAAACTAAAATGTCAGTTATATCCCAGTCAAAAGAGATGTGTTCAAATTCAGTTTACCTTCAAAGCATCAAATCCTCACATTTGAGAAGCTATCATAAGGAAACGATTAAAGGATTACTCTTATGTCCATCTTTTATCATCTAAAAAATAGATTTTACACTATGTGAGACATTTTTAAATAGCTGTCAAGAATACAGTCAACATGTTGTTGCAAAGACTAAATACTGGAAAAACTGGCCAAGTTTCTTCTCACGGTTTTTACGAACATTTGGAAGGGTACTCCTTAGAAAAACTACAGAAAAGTAGTTTAAAAGAGAGTAAAAGAGTTAATGACCCGTTTAAAAAGTTATTTAAATACTAAACTCCCGTGTTCTCCAGTACAGTCCTGGCGTCTGCTGCAAACATCTGTTTCTGACATAAAAACATTTGTTTTAACAAGTGTGTTAAGCAGTGACGTGCGGTGAGGTTCATGGCTGGTGAGGCACTGACTTCATCACAATCAGATTTTCAACCACATGAACCCTACAGATTAGTTTATTTGATTGGCAGCAGTTAGCAGATTGTGTTTAAAATCTCTTATCAGCATTCTTTACACATACAAACTGTAGCACACAAAAAGCACATTTAATAAAAAATAAAAAGTTATTATGGTCTTACATTTAATTATAAATGAAGTCCATGCGCCGCTCAAATAAACAAATAAATAAAACATAGACGGATGGCTGAACTTGACTTGCTAACTTGTCACTGTCACTTATTCTGCAGCCGAGAAGTCGCAAGCAAGAAGAATCCCTGGGATCACTAGCGCCCCCTGCCATGAGGCAGGAAAACTGCGTGCCTCACCCAGTGCCTCTTCGCAGCCGTTTTATGATTGCTCAGCACAAGTAACACGTTACACACATACAGTTGTTGACAAAAAAACACTGTACATTATATAAATCAGCCAAACTTTTGTTTATATAGCAAAAGTGTTTGAACATTTTAATAGCGACAGAGAGACAGCAATATGGCCTCACTGCATAGCATGCTACACAGCTAGCCAAGTCATTGTGCAATCCATGGTGAGGCTCGACTAACTGCTGCCTCACGCACGTCTCTTCTCAGTATTTGAACAGTAAATGTGAAAATTAAGCGATTTTGATTTTAAAAAATCATCTAAAATTGGTGAAGTTAAGTTGAAAATAAATTTATAGTACAAATCACTGGTTAAATATAACCATTAAATTTATTTTTTCATTTTACATTTTTTTCTTTCCATGCCTCCCCTGTCATCATTCATATCCACAGTTATGAATTTTGTTAACAAAATTAACCACCCTTTCACACAATGACACATACATACACCAGCAGTATTTTCCTATTTTAACCATTTAATTCTAATTTTCAATAACTCGTGCTTAGCCATTATCCATGCACTCACCTGTAGCAGCTCAGATTGGCAAAAGAGGAAGTGGCACAGTGTACCTGGGTTTTATAGCGAGGGCTGCCCAGAATGAAACACCTGGGGAGGGCAGCATGGGGGGAGATTACTGGGTTTTGGGCCCAAGGACAATTCAAGTGTCTTTACAGGCACCTATTATGACTGTGACTTGTGTACATTCACAGCAAGACCCTAGGTTGCATTTTGGCCATAGTTTCTCTTTAACAAAACCATCAGATAGTGGAGTGGATGTATGGGGTGGATAGCTACTTTTATTAAGTTATTGCACTGGTAGTTTTGCACTTTGCTCGGTTCAGCTGAATTATTTCTGACATTTTGAACAGATTTATTGGACTCATTTGTGTTCATGTCATTCTTTATATGCAAATGTATTTTTTTGCAATTGAAAATTCTACAATCCTGTCAATTTTTTTTTTTTACACAGTTGGTACACTGATGAATATGCATCATGTAAGGTTTATTTGGTAGGTTTGTGTTAAAATTATGTTAAAAAAGTAAATGGGAATTTGTCATGTAATAAAATGACAAATCTTAAAAGTTGGGGTTAAACATTTCTGAGTGTAAAGTGTTGTATTGAAAACATGGCTAAACATTTTGAGCATCTTGTTGATAAACAATGGCATAAAGACTTTTATCGTCATTCTGATGATTATATGGCTGGACATTTGGAAAAACAAGGTTATTGGTCATCTGCATATTAAAGACTGACTCAAAAAGGAAGCAGTGACCCAAACAGGCTGATCCCAATGACTGGATTTACAAAGCCAGCAAGCGAGTACCATTACCCTAACTGTAGCCTTGACACACTTGCTTGAGTAGTCAGTGTAAAGCTTAGAGTGTTGCCACGTATTTAAAGCCATCTGACCGCAAAGCCATTTAACTCATGGTGTCACATTTATTTTATGTTCACATCCATGTCCAAAACACTGATCATGACATTGTTTGAGGCAGGAGACACTTCAGATTTTAAATCGCTCCATTTTTCATGTTTTTAGCCAAAATTTGGCGAGGTGTGCCCTGCCGCCTGGAATTATGGGTAATATAGGATTCTGTATTGGCTATTGCAAGACATTTTATGCTACATTTATGAGAATATCGCGTTTTATAACTTAAGATATGATCTAATTTCCACATGAGCAGTAAGCTAAACAGTGTTTATTCATAGCTCGCACTGTAGTAGCCCCATGTTTATTTGTTTTATTTGTTACCTGTGCCATTAAGGAATACAAACAGAGCAGCCGTGTTTAATAACCTGCAGTACCACCTCCTACCACAACAAGGAGGTGATAAGCCGCTGGCGCTGTTTGATATTGAGAGGTGCTGATTATGGGACAGACGTGAACATTTCAGTGGTGAATGACATAATTTACTACAAGTGCAGTATGTTGTAGGGCTGTGAACAGTACAATCCAAAGGGTGAGTGACCATTAAGTGGGTACATGCTCAGACAAAGTGAATATATTACAACAATACCTAGCTTTTATATAAATATTTATTTATTTTTACCATACAAAAATATGTGGACAGGTTTGGTTGGGCACTAAACACTCTTTGTGGCACTCTAGTGCGGGCAAAGCTCACAATCCGCGCCATTAGTCTATGCTGCTGGCAGCGCTTAAGGGGAAAAAGGAAAAGTACAGCATAAACCAAGACAGTGGCCCACTAGCTGCACAAAACACACAACAGTCAGCCTTGAAACAAACATTTTTTTTGCATTTACATCTGTTTGATTTTATTTGAAAACTCATATTTTTTTAAATGTATGCATTAAAATGAATTATTATTAGAACGATGTCCTGCACTTCCGCTTGGCGCCAACAGCACTCAGGCCCTTGTGGGTACAAGCTATTTACTGTAGATGGTGAAAGACTGGAAATCCAATTGAGAAATATTCTTTTTGAACTGATTGACAATTCTGTCATAAAGTTTGTCACAAAGTGTTGAGTCATGACCCATCCAAGTCTTTGGTTGATGCTTCTCTTATGTCTAATCATGATCCTCACCTGTTTCCAATGAACCTGATAATTGTGGAATCTGTGTGTTAACGGTGTTACTTGTAGAGTTTTATTTTGTCTCTTGAGTGTATTGCAGGCATCAAAATCTACATTTGTTTATATTTACAAAATACAGTTAAGTTGATCAGTGAAAACAGTTAAGTGAAGGTTCAAGCAAATTAAACCATAGATTTTTGTTTTTATTGCAAAAAGTAAGAATGCAATAAACTTCTCTTGAAATGGGGGTTGGAGGTTAAAGGGTAAATTCCAAGTAAGTTGTAAATATGCACTGACTGACAGTTTTTTTAAAAACCATAACTCTGATCATTTGGTACCAAACAGACATGGCAAAGCATGAGGAACATGCACTAAGTGTATAGTATGTTCTTAGTTTATTCTCAGTTCGTTATTTTTACATTACTTTTTCATGTTAATGGTGTTTTTTTTACCACTGTCTTATTAAATCCTTTAAAAGATCAGTTTTGTACCCAACGTATGTAGACTATGTGCTGTTATATAAAATATATGTTTTTTTTGTATCTTAGTATCTGTTTGTTGGAACACCTGTCAGTCTGTCTTCCACAGGTGGAGCATGAGTCACATCCCAGTTATTAGTGTAGTGCTCATAATCCATGAGATAAAGGTCAGAGCTGTCAGCTGACATGCCTCGTGGCCACTTTGAAAGTACTGCAGACACATTCGACTTCTGAACAAAAATGTGTATAAATCTGTGAGACTTGAAGATCTGTCCTTGTACAATGTAAAGCTATGTTAAAAATATCTAGCTGTTTAATATTTATAAATGAATATATACATTAATTAATACCATTTAACAACTTTCCTTTTCACGGTTGAGTTTTCTGTGGAAATGGAAAAAATGGTCAAAGGCTCGTAGCAAACAGCTTTCTCTTGAAAAAAATTGGATATACAACAGTTGAATAAAGTAAAGATGGATTTTTTTGCTGCAGGATAGAAGGCCTTATTCAGACCTCATTTGCAGTTGATTGTTTATCAAATTATATCTCAACCTTGAAGACAGGATGACAAGCTGTATAAAAACACTTCTTGTTCACTCTCAGAATCCAGAGCATTATAACAGACTTCATTTGTGTATGAAGATTTGTGACTTTACATGAGACCAGACCAAACGTTTCAAGATTTAACTTCAGCTTCTCTTTAAAAACTTGTCTTGAAATTCTCTCATTGGACTTGAAACGAAAAAGAGAAAAAATGCTTTTTGCACAGCTTGTACTACAGAGCAAGAGGAACGGGAAACAGAAAGATGGTCCTGTTGTCAGAAGAAATAAAAAGACGTGTTGATATAATGGTTGTTCACTCATCTCATTAAGGTGTTATATTTAAAGGTTCAGTGCAAGGCTTAAGGACTGCAGCTTGATGATGAAGCCAATTCATAAGTATCTTAAAGTGTAATACTACTGACAGCCACAAGTCAAAGCCCACTTTTTATTATCCCTGTAGGGAAATTCAACCTCTGCATCCAAGTACACACATTTATTTCCAGGAGTCATTCTGGTCTTATTCTCTTTATTTGGACCATATTGTAAGTGTACTGGTGGTCCATCTTTAATGGTTCAGTGTGTGATTTTAGTGAAATCTAGTGGTGAAGATGCATATTGCAACCAACTGAACACCACCCACCTACCCTCTGGAAGTCACTTGTTGCAGTAGGTGTTTGTTTTGTCCCTTCTAGTCTTAAGGGGATATTGACTCTGGTTGACACTGAAACATAGTGGTTGAAAAAGAGGAAGCCCATTTTGGGCTACTGTAAAAACATGGTGGTGCAACATGAATGAATGGTGACCTGCTCACTCTATGTATATATAGAAATAAACATTCTAAGGTAACAAAACCACAACAATTTTCAGCTGATTTTACACTAATGAAAATAATTATGAATATTATGTTCCAGTACACACTTGACATCTTAAGAGATACTATGCTACTGGAAGTTATTGCACTACAAGGGGTGAGTCACACACAGTGCCCTTTCAAAATATTTCATATAGAAATCATTTCATGTCCAGGTGCTGCGAAGCAGCTGTGGCTGGTTGGTTGTCTGTACAGGATGAAGAAGATATGATTCATACAAAAGTTATGTGTCTTAAATTAACATTTTGATTTACCAAGGACTGGCAAGAACTGGTGCTCAGAATTTAGAAACAAGTTGGCACAAACACTGTAGATAAGATGCTTAGATGCTCCTTTAAATGATTCTTTTTAACTACTGCTGTTGAAAGTAAGTTATTTTCCTAAATACGCGGGGAGTATTTAGGACCCTTAAGTCATTATTTTTTAGCCTCTGACTCCTCTGAATTCCCTGAAATATTTAAGTGAAGTTCCATACCTGACTAATAGTGCCGTTGGGTGTGTTTCTTTCATTTATCCATGAACTAGACATTTTTTGAGACAGTCTGAGGAAGAAAAACAGTACAGGACATGAGACTCATAATTATTATACTACTTAACTGTTTAAGCCCAGACAAGACCAAAACAAAGCCTCCCTGCTATACTGTAGGTTCCATGTGGTTTTATTATTCCATTGCAGTTAAAGCAACAAACATTTAAAATCTTTCATATTAAAACTGTCTGTGCCATTAAATAATTCCTGTTTCGTAAGTAAGATTTTCGACTTGTTCAAGCAACAGATGTATTTCTAACAACAGGCTGAGTTATACTCAAAGATCACACTTCCATCCAAGCATGCTTCTTTTTGTGTTGCTGCAAATAAAAAACCTTGTTGTTACTGGCCTGTTATTTTCCAGTGAATGAGGCTTTAAATAAAGCCTTGAGTTTAATTCCAGAACTTTATTATTTGAGTAATAGTTGGAAAGATCCTAGATGTAAATATACTTTACTTCTACAATCTTTGAATTGTTGCACAATTGTTTAGAATACCTGTAATCCAACACTGTTGTCATTTTAAGGTTTAGGCACAGCACCCCAGCCTATCTGAGCACCACCTAAGCCCAATTCATGTAAAATCAATGTGGAATTAAAAATAATGGTCCAAAATTACACAAAATTGTAGAATTTTTATTGAAAAACATTACATTTTCTTGCAAGAAACAGCAAGAAGAACCATCCACAAACCTGGGGAAAATGCTAATATGAATATGAAGACTTTAGACAGTATGTACAGTATGTGTTTTCAGCTTTCTTTTACAAATATGGCAAGAGAATCATCTAAAACAATGTGAAGAAAATCAGCATCACCCCCTGGAACCTAGACAGTACCTCTGAAAACCCAGGAAAAACAATGAATAAAGTAAAGTTAATTTTATTACGAGGTAATACATTTTTTAAAAAAGTTTTACAACAGCTTAATAAGAAAAAAGGGTTAGGTTAAGGAAAAAAGGGTTGGAGAAAGGAATAAAATAAGAAAGACAAGTGGCAGAATGGGACGACTTGGGAGGGAGAGTGTGCTCAGTTTTTATATAACTCACCTGTTTAAATTATATTAAGGCTTAAAGTTATGAATAATGAAGGGTGTGACTGCTTTGAGTGACAGATGACTGTCATCTGTATCTGCTGTGTGGGCTTTGATTGACAGCCAGCTTTGCTGCTGAGTGGGACATTCAGAGACTCTGGGTATTTAATAAAAGTAATTTTCCCCTTACAGGCAGCTCTGTTGTAGTTGTGGTTAACAATTTACACTAACAAGACCATCATAGGACGTCTGTCATGGACTTAATTACAATAATAATATTGATTGGATTATATGATCTGTCAACTAGCCTGCTAATTAGACCAACTAGGCCCAGGACTAGTCCAAGAGATGCCTACACAATGCCATTGTTAGTGTTTTGTTGTTTGTTGTTAGTGTGTTAGTGCACTTTCATCATACCCCGTGTGTCAAAATGTGATGCTCTAACCGAACGTCAGTATGCAATGAGTTAAGAGTAAGAACATGTAGCTAATCCAAATATGGGCACTTATTTCCAAAAACCAATACGGCGACGGTCAAAACCACGTCTACACAAACCAATGGGTGACACCAAGGCTTTGTCTACTAATACCAACACCAATACAACTAAAAGGACAGGGATTTTTTGACATGTGTAAGAGTGACACAAATATGATTCAAAATTCAAAGTTAACCTCTTGTATCCTATTGTCACAAATTTGAGTCAAACCTCTTCCGGTCTGAATGCAGCCGAGGTGGCGTATGTATGCCACTAATGCCGGTTAATACATATTCTACACATACCAAGGAACGTATTGGAAGCACTTTGCCACAGTATTAGGCTATACTGTGATAATGGAAAAGCAATGATTGTTATTATGTTGTTATTCAATTTCAAAGCCCTGTTTTCAGCAATAGCAACATCAATACAATAATCTACATACCTGAGACATGTTTAGTTGCTACTATGACCAATTATGCTTAATGTCACTAATTTGCATCATAAATTTAAATTCATATCTATTGTATGTGCTATATTCAAATTAACAATCTCCACTTAATTTAGCATCTGTTTGACAGCAAAAACACAAATAATGATTTTTTTTAGATTATTGTTAATAAATTCAGGCAGTAAGGGGGTTAATGTTGCCTCCTGTCTGCTTGATGCAATACAGCTTTAATACAGCTTTAAGGTAATGAATCTGTGTGTTGTGCAGTACCATGCAAACTTCACTTTAAGCATTTTATTGCTGCCTATGTAATGACAATGTAAATATGCTTCACATTTTACTGTAGTATTTGCTCTTATGAGTTTTGTACAACCTGCTGTGCTTTCTACACCACATTAAATTGTAAAAGTTCAGTAACTGGAAATGCATAAAGAATGCTCTATTCTCAGCTCCAGTGACAATGAATATAAATCTGACAAAGAAATGCCAAACTCAGCGTTCAAGTCAGGCCTCAGTGCCAAAGTAAAGACTCAGAGCGTGTAAGCAAAAGCATCAGATGCCCGACTAAGCAGACTGCACTGCGTCATTTATGCAAACACAACATATGTACAGAATTCAAACTTAGTGTGTACACTTATTGATTTATGAACATGTAGTCAGGTCTTTTTTTGAGGTTCAACTTCCTTTTATCTATTTGACTTATGACAAGTCTCTGTGGGTTTCACACCACAAACAGGCATGTATGCAATTACTGACACAAAATAAAGTCATTAAACAAGGTAGTGCAACATATTGTTCAATCACTTTTACTGTCTTAATACCAGTGTTTTGCTCTTTCATTCACTGGGCCCTGGGGCTGTTTTTCTCATGCAGTGTGCCTGTCACGGGCCCCTGTACCTTTGTTGGAACTTGTCGGCTGAAGCTATGAGTCAGACAAAGCTGCTACATAAAGTCTCCAGGTACATGCAAGTCTCTGGCATTGCATCGTGTGTTCCTTCAGCACCTGGACCAGTGAATTAGTGATTTTTTTTCTGATGAGGGAGACTGACATGGGAGGGATTATTTCTACACAGATGATATAAAAGGTAAGGGAAATCTAGAATTACTTGCTGAAAATTATGTGTTAATTTTCAGAAGGGATGCTGCTTAAAATAGTAATAAAAGTCATACAGTTTTTGCCAGTTCTTTGTTCTTCACACAGATTATAGGGAACAAGTACAAGTACATGTAATAAATAAATAAATGGTCTATAAGTGTTTAGTTATGGTGAGTCTTGAGAGTGTTGTTAGATATATTTTTGAAACATGTTGAAACTAATGACCTCTTTAACCATAAGATAACATGATCACACTGAGGAAAACTAAAGTATCCAAACAAAATCAATTGCATAGTCAGGATAAGTAGCCTTAAAAACTATTACATGATCAGCATCAGTATGATACATGGAAAACAAAAATAAAAGATACTTATATTTGTCTATTGAAAAGTTTATTGAGACAGAAAAAAATCTCTTATTAAGCAAATACAGTATATGCAACGTATTTGCTTAATGATGCTGTAATTTGCTAAACATAGTATACTGCAACAAGAAAATTGCGCACAAAAATGTCAAAATTTCAACACTCATTTCAATAAAGAGTGCACAATAGGATTTGAAACTGGTTCATGATAAAGTGTTTTGCACCTGTAGACAACAGCTGGTTCTCACAGGACAGCGATGCTGCTGTAGATGAAACTAGTCGACAGTATGTATAGTAGTTTAAATTAGCGCAACAAGGCCAGCAGTGCAATGTAACATACATGTGAATGCAGAAGTAAAATTAATCAAAAACATCAGATATAATAGGAAAACACCGACATGGACCATTTTACTGCACACTGACTACACATATTTACTGAAGTAAGGCTTTGAATGCAGAACTTTTAACGGTGTTGGAGTATTTTCATAAGATCTGAAGATCACCACTCTTTAATTTTAGTATGTTTATCATTTGTTGTCCAGTACCTGTACGTGGGTGCACTGTGCAGTTTGGGGTTGTAACATACTGTACATAGGTGACATCATTGGAGGCTACAACCTGCCTCCCCACAGCTGAATACTCATATTCTGTTGGCAGATCACACAAATAAAAAAAAACAACACTCTTCAGTCTCCTCAAGCAAAGTGACGCTTTAATTGAAAAAAATCTCTTCATTATTGATCTATATGAAATCCAGCCAGTATTTCACTATCAGGCATAATTCCAAGAACTAAACTGACCTAAAGCAATAAACTCAAATAAAAAGAAAACTGGAAAAAAATTCCCATTATCAGGGTACATAATGGAACCTTTACAGTTACCTTTGGTAGGCAAATATGTACCTAAGGGATATGTTTTATCTTAATGCACTGTATCTAAAATGTACCCTTTGGAAATTGAACACCCTATTGCTTCCCTCTACTTTTTCTTGCCCGTTTGAACCATTTATGAACCTTTTCTAACCAGAAACAGCACTTATTAGTACCTATAGGTATAACTGTGACCCCTCTAGGGTGAAATTGGACAGTTTTTTCAAAATGTCAGACCTCTTGCCTGATTTACGGTATGACTCCAACAGGCTTTTTTGTGTGTAAAATATGATCTTAACACATTTTTTAAGAAAAGAACAGAAAATGGACTAAATGGTCATCAATGGTCTGCCAATGTGTGTATGAATGAAATGTAGGATTCTGAAATGTGTTCAAATGAAACCACTTCCTAGATTGATCAGATCAATCTACATGTGTAGTAACATCATAGGTGAACATTTCCCTCCCGATATTTGGAAGATGTGCATTTGTCCTTCCCACTGAAAACATCAAAAAAGCAGAATACTTTTATTTGAAAATAAAAAACACTGTAACATTACTAGACACAACATTATTTGAAAGATACTGAATATCTTATTCTTTTAACCTTTTAACATCCCCTGTTTTCATGGAAGCCAACCCTAAGCTAGGGTTAGGGTTAGGGTTTGGCAGAAGAAGTGTAAGGGCGTTATACATGTATTAGACTTGATTTGAAAGGGAACATTCTCTTGTTTCTGTGATTGAAACACAACCTAAACAACATCAGTTTAAACATGGCACAAATGTAACCCTAACCTTAATCCTAAAATGGGTCACTGGTGACCTGGTGGATGTTAACTATCACCTGGTGCCTGAATTTTGTGACATCCCCACTATAAACTGATACACAAAAGGCACAAATGTGTGCATGAAAAGTCACCAGAATGCAGGAAATGAAGTGCTTGTCATTGAACATTTCTATAATGTTCAAATAAAAGCTATTTTAATATTTTTAAACCCATGTGTATTGTAGCTTTACTGTAGGTATGATTAAGCATTTTTCATCAGCTACCATTATGAATACAGCCTCTCACAGTCTATACTGTACCTGCCAAGACCATAAATTATGTGGAAATCCATCTGTATGACTGCAGGCCAAGATCTTGTGTTTTTTCCCCCCGAGCCATGGTTGAAACTATAGGAGCTGCATTTTTTTCAGATTTGCTGTATAATGTAGGGCGTTTTTTTTTTTTTGTCAAAGAAAATCCTATATCCATCGGGCAAACAAGAAGGTACGCATTCTCTATACAGCTTCAGGGAAACCCTTTAAATCACTGTCATGCAAACTTCTAAAGAAGGCCTTTTTCACAGACACAGCTACAAAGGGGAAGAAATATGACCAGAAAAAAAAAAGTAGGTGTGTTTTCCAAAGGACTGTGATTGCAAGCACTGCCTTGGGGCATAATAATTCTTCAGCTGAATGTCATGGAAATCTTCTTTTTCATACAGTTTTACTTTCAGATTTCACACAATAATCACCTGCTCATCACGAAGCACACTGGGTTTTTCTGCAACAGGTGGCACTAGATGGACAATATAATTGCAACCAAGACTGTCAGCTCTGGCGGAGGCGGAGGTGGAGGAGGAGGAGGAGGCAGCAAAGGTAAGATCTGCTGTGGAACACGCTCTTCTGAAATGAAGAGTTGTCCAATCCATCTACATGTCTGCTAGACCCCATCCCAACTCGATTACTAAAAGATATCTTTCCTCTAATTGACACTTCTATATTAAATCT
>JAPQRN010000149.1:47433-61605 GCA_037367275.1 Coranthus polyacanthus | reverse complement strand
GAAGATTTTTTGCGTTACATAACTTACGTACATCATCAATCTCTGTGTGCAAGTGCCTGATGTCTAAAATGAACATCTGACCTGCTCTCACTGCTTTGTGAACTCAAGGAAATCCACTTGCTGGTTTTTGTTAGCCAAAAATGACTTCTATAAATACACAGTGCAATCATTTCGGGCTTGTTAATGATCATCCAGATGGCAGAGACATACGATTAGAGTACGTCAGATGCAACAGGAAGCCAGTCTTCTCTGAGATAGTTTTGCTTTTATTTGATGGAGTGATTAAACATGTTGGCTCCAGCCACTTTCCTGAGTTTCTCTCAAACTTTGCATCCTGCCTATTCTGTCCATTACCGTCTCCACTCAGTGTCTCACTACGTTGTCATTTCTCTCACCCCTTGCTCCTCATTTGCAGCCGATGTCACTTTCATCTCTGCCATCATGCTAGGCCAATTGTAGATTCACAGACCAGGACTGAACGTCAGAGAGGGAGAAGTGAAAACTCCTCCAAAATCATCTAAGCTTCCATTTTAATTCACCAACTCGCCTTATTGTTTCCCTCTGCCGTATTCTTTCTTCTTTGTCCAAATGTTTTATTTGTGTTTTTATGTGGGGTAATAGCAGTGAAGGAACACTTTGAACATAAATCAAATCTGTCACCTGGAAATAGCAAGACAACTGTCTTTACCTGCTGAGAAACAACTGAACAGAAGTCAAGTGTAACATCACACAGTTGATTGGACTGGACGTCTGGCACTTGGTTTCAGGCTGGTATTTCTGCAGGAAATTGGTAACTGAACTGGAAAAAAAAGATGAATTTCTAAGTCTGTGTTATTAGTTCTTCGTAGTTACAGCAGCTGTGCCAAATCAGTGAGTAATCTGACACAACAACTCAAAAAATGGAAAGATGCTTTTCCAGGAAATTATATTATTTTCCAAATTTTTGAAGCTCAGAGGCAGATGGTGTGTTGCTTTCAGTAACTGTGGCAGTGATATACACATATGTTTGTGACCAATCTCATACTCTTTTGTTTTCAACTCACTGTGTAAATGATCTAGTGTTTAGTACGACACAAACTGTCTGCACCATAATTCATTCATAGAATAAAAATGAAATCCCACATTTGTTAAACTTTTAAAAAGCATGTTGGATTACTGAGCCCTGTAATCTGATGTTTTTTCTATAAACCGTGGTCACAACTTGGAGGATAGAGCTTGGTTCGGGGTCTCTACGACATTCACAGAAAAAGATATTGCCCCAGGTATGTGGAAGTATCTTAAAATTGTAATACCACTGACAGCCACTGGGTGGTGCTCCAAAGCCTTGGATCCCATAGACTTAGATTAAATTTCTCTGTCAGTATTTTTTTTTTCAGAAGTCATTCTGGTCTCATCTGTTTTGTTTGGATCCTTTAATAAGTGATCTGGTCCATCTTTAAATTATTGCTCCGTTAATAAAATCTCTAATAAAAGGCTTCGATGTCGGGTTTTGATTGACAGGAGTCAAACTTTCGAAGTTTCTGTTTGTCAGGAAAAAATGGCATTTTATTAAATAGACAGCTCAGCTCTAGTTGTGGTTATTACAAACTACTGGCTTCAAAACAGCAGTTCAGAAACCAATGGCTGATGTCATGGTTCCTATATATACAGTTTATGGTTCATACAGACCCAACTATTTATTTCCGTAACAGCAAGATTTCTGAGCATTGGCACGGATTCCTGGAGGCTTTCCCTCAGGGAAGGCTAAAGCATCATGGTTCAGCGTGTGATCTGCCAGATTTTGTGCAGTTTATGTTTAAATGTGTGGTGCATTGAATGTCTTTCTGCTTTGAACTGTTTTTGATGAGTTGTCAGACGTCTTCCCAATGGCAGCAGATGGTGACTCAGAGGGTCTACATTTATTTACCATAGCAGTCCAAGTAGTCAGTACACCTTTGCTTGACTTTACCCATAAGACCTCATAAAATGCATAATAAATAATGACATCATTCTCTCCATATGTGGGGTTATGGTTTCATGCAGAAAATGAAGAGGTTTGTTGCATTGATGTGCTCGTCTCACACAGAACAAAAACATTTTTCACTTCTTGCTGGAAGTCTTCTTCAAAGAGTGAGAAATTGGCTTCAAAGTACAACTCTGGTGTACTATAGCTTCTGTCTTGCTGGGTAATATGTCTACCCTCTATTCATCTAATACTGCTCAAAAAACCTTTAAATCCATTGATGCTGAATCTGCAATCTGCAATATTTTGTCTTGCTTTGTCAGAAGTCTGCCTTGGCTTTCCAACCCAGAACCCATTCTGGTTCTAACTGGACGAAGACGTGTTGTTATGTTTGGTTTGATCGTGTTTATTATAAACTTCCTGCTAAAAGCCCTCAAATATTTGACTTAATGTGTTCATTTGGAGATCCAACACACTGTTGGCTTTGGTTAAAAACTAGCTTTGTTTTTTGATTTATTATTTTTGTCCAAGTATTGTTGAAAGTAGGTATTTTTATTTTGTGCAGAGATGATGATGACTCACAAACCGCTTGGACGTAACACTTTTTAAAAATAAACATCTTAATTATAGTCTGCCTGAAGTGAAATGAGTTATTAAAACTAAGGTAATGAGTAGAACGGAGGCAAAATAAAGAGCAACATCAAAAGTTGAGCCGGTGTATTCTTTTTTTTAGACTGTTCTTAGGGAATCGTTCTAAATTTCCAGGACTGTGTCCACTCTTTGAAATACTGTCATGCCCCTATTGTTCCATATGAGATAATACATTTGCTTAGATATTTGCTTTCATATAGATATTGGTCTATGAGGTAAGTAGCCCCTCAAGCAAAAAAAAAGAGGAGTGAAGAAGCAGAAACAATACTGTCTGAGGTGGAAGCCAGAAAAGGAAAACTCCAAAGACAGAGAAGCTCGGACTGCAACAACCGAGACGGTGAAGGGGTGTCTCCTGAGACATGGACTGTAGCAGTTACAATAGAAATGGTTTGGCATGAGAGTAGATGCAAAAAGGAAAAAAAAAAAGAAGAAAGAATGAAGCAGGTGGAGGAGGAGGACCTCCTGATCTGTCAGAACCAGATGATGCTGGAGAAGAGGACGACGTGACATCAACCTCTCACTCCCAAACGACAACAAAAAGCACACATCGAGGAATCTCTCATACACTCCGTTGGAAGCTGAGACTAGGACACTCCTGTAGTTTTAACTGTAACTGATCAGTTTCATGATTAATACTTTTGGTTTAAATAAACCTAATATTTGATATGCAGAATGCAGTTTTAACTATGTGTTCAGTTAAAACTACATTTTCTAAGACAGCTGAGCCTTCATCATTTGTGCAGCACTTCTAAATATGTTTGCACAGTACAAACAAATTCAAGTAAAGAAAGACTGATCAATCCTGGGTTTGTGCTTAAATATTCGTATGTTTGAATTAAAGCACAGACTTCACTCCACTTTGTGAATGAGGCCCATTGTGGAGGAAGTGAATACTTCTATTACTGTTGTTATATCAAAGTACGCAGATGCGCAATTTAACCAAGGGTTGTGAGAGAAAAAAGTATAATTTGTAAATGTAAATTCAAAGGTCATTTCTAAGGTAATAGCAGTGTTGCTCAACCATGCAATCCCGGAATTGTCATCAGGCTTCCAGCAGAGGCAGTCATTACACTCAGGAACAAAACGTCCCACTGCAGATGTGGAACTGATCCAAATGTTAATTGATTGAAGCTCCTGAATGTATTCAACATGATCTGAAGGGGCTCATCCTCAAACTGTAGTGGTGTGGAAACATCATTTTGGTGAATGAATGTTTCTCATGGCAGCGTTTCAAGGCTCAATGGAACGAAAAACAGAACTCGTTTATGTCTTTTTCATACCTCGTTTTCCTGATATAATCCAGTGGTCCTTCATATTATGAAGCTTTTCTGGTGTTTAGAGTGGAAGATTTCAAGGCTGATTAGACATATCGCCAACAGGATGTTTGTTGTCTATTTAAAACCTGATGCTTGTCTTTGGCCTATTAAACGGTATAGAGAGCAGGTATCATTGATCAGCTGCAGTTAGATCTACTGTTTCCAGCAGATATTGTTCATTGTATTGGATCCCTATTGGCTTTCTGCAAACAAAAAACTTTTTCAGTTCAGGGCACTTTAGTTTCATAAAACAATGTCCATTAGTACACTTTACAAACTAGAGAGCACTCAAAGAGCGCAGAGCTTTGCCAAGGCCAGTAGTGTACTCAAGTTCCACAACATGATTACACTGCAAACAACCCACAGATTATCAGCTATATTTCCTCTTTTTTCAGTTGATGCCACTGGTTAATTTAATTTACTATTACCTTGGTAGCAAAGGTTTTCTACTTTGTCCGTTGGTGCCAGTTGGGGTTTCTTTTTTTGTCATTTAACAGACTTTTACTGTTCTATGTTAGCCTCAGCCTCTGCTCCTTTTCTCTAGATCTGTTTCAGAATTGATGCCATTGGCCATCCTTCCACCAATCCTTTCATGAAAATGCAGTCGTTTTTGCACCACCATGACAGTCAGATGAACGGGACAGACAAATGGGAGTGATCACATACCGTATTTCCTCAAATAAAAACCTGGAGTCAATTAAAATAGCTGGAGGCGAGGACGACACGACACAACAAATACATAAACTGTCCGTCATGTCATGTGCTGAGAGTTAAACGCAATGTTCACTTCTACAAGTTTAACTGAATACATTCAACAATGTAATGCAGCTATTTTCAACACTTGGTTGTTGTAGATCATCATCTGAAGTGTTATTGTCTGCTTTCAGTCACTGCAGGTGTGTGCGTTCTACGTTTTCAGTGAAACTGTCATTTGACTTGGAAGCATGACACGAATTCAGTGACCGAGTCTAGATTCTATCCATTGAAACACGAGAGGGCTTTTATTTTGTAACATGAAGGAAGTGATGCATCTGTAGAAAAGCACGTTGCAGTACGTTTAACATCGCAAACGGGAGCAGATCAGAACGAGGTTTGGCTCTAATTACGACCATTTCACGTTATTAAAAAGAGGAAATTATTAATAAAGGCCTGACTCTAATACGAGCCTCCTTCAAATAAAGGCCTGGTAACAACATTCTGAGGCTTTGAAACGTGATTCTTACAAACATAATGTAAAGGACTCATCCTCAATCTTTAGCCTCCCATTAATGACGTGGAAACACAGTTTTAGTAAATGAATGTTTCTTATTGCAGTGCTCCAAGGATCAATGGAAACAAAAACACAACTCCTGTTTTTCTAAAATAAAATCAAGTGGTCTTAATGTTGGTGGACGTTTTCACGGTGTTTAGAGTCGCAGATACGAAGGCCTCGTGGACACATTCCCAACAGAATACACGTCGTATTGTCTTCTTAAAACCACGATGCCACTCAGCCTCTGTCTTCACATGTTTGCCTGTTATATTGGTATGAAAAGCAGATCTTTGACCAGTTGCGGTTGGATCTCCATTTTTCACGCTGACAGCAGACATCGTGGAGTGCAGTGAAGACCTTTTGGCTTTGTGCAAACACAAAAAGCTTTCATCGCAGAGCACGGTACTGTTCATTAAAATTTCTTCACATGTCCATTAGTATGTTTTAGCCTTGAACATAAGCACTTTTTGAATGACAGTCCTCCATTAAAAACGATGATTACACATTTCACGAAGGTCTGTATTCAGTGGTCTTTTGTCTCGATATTTGAACTTCAACAAGTTCATGTGATCCTCTGGTAAATTAGATCAAGAGTGTTTTCTTCTTAATGAATGCGCTATAGAATACGTGAACCTCGCACTAAATCTCTTACTCTCATACTGTGTTAAAGATTCAAAGCATGAGAAGGTGAATAAGAGCAACCACACTAAGCTCAGACTGGATATGATCTAATGGTAACACCAAGGCCACAGTCTTTTTAATCATTTTATATCATTTCATTTCATATTGGACAGAACCCACTAAACAGCATTTATATAAATGTGGCCATGTAAACCTGTTGTCTAATTTTTAATTGAAAGTCCTTTAAAAGCAACAACAGCAATAAAAACACATGATATATACATATATACAGAGCTGCAGCAACGCATTGCCGTGCTGATCCGAGGGTTTACCTATACTTGTGCCTATATTTGGGCTAAATGGTTGTCATAGTCAGGTGATCTGATGCGAGGCAATGACGTAACCTCCTTGACGTTTGCCTTGACAGGATCTTCATGATTTATGCTGAAAATTGAATCTAAACACTGAAAGTAGGAAACATTCTCACACAACATTTAGTGATGCATGTTGGTTCGATGAGGGAACTTCTTAAAGTTTGGCACAGCTGTTAATTTGGAATCTAGGATGAACTGATTAGAATTTGGTGGCTGAAGGTCAAAGTCGCTGTGGTCTCAGCACGTTTTGACCCGTAACTTAAGACTTACGACACATCTGACTGAACTAGTCCTTATCGGTCCTAGTCCTGTCTCCATCTCCACACCGACCATGACCTACTGCATGTAATACACTGACTCTGGATAAGTACCTCATCCAGTCTCACTTGAGCTGATCCACCATACC
This sequence comes from Coranthus polyacanthus, assembly GCA_037367275.1. Classification (NCBI taxonomy): domain Eukaryota; kingdom Metazoa; phylum Chordata; class Actinopteri; order Kurtiformes; family Apogonidae; genus Coranthus; species Coranthus polyacanthus. The sequence continues at coordinate 55,043 of JAPQRN010000149.1, read as the reverse complement.
TCCATTCTCTCCAGTGCTGCCCCATTCCACCATCTCAACAATTCAAACACTATTCTTATCTACTGTTAAGTGTGCTGTGTGTGAGTGTATGTCAGTGAACATTAGTAGTGATGGATGAGGGTGAAGTGTCCACAGTTTTCATGCTTAAACTAATCACCATCCTGTCAGTCAACTTCGCTGACCCTGCTTCAACTCTCTCCTCCTGCGTCTGTTTTTCCATCTTTAATGCGTCCTGTGTCTTAAATCACCTCTGCCGCTCCTCTTCGTCTGTCTGGTTGTGTCTTTCTTTGTCCGTCTCTCACTGTTGGTTTTTGATGCCTCTTTCACCTCACGTTGCCCCTTTTCAATCTCATTTACATCATCTACCTCATACACAACCAGTGTCTCTTTATACTATTTACTAGCAAACAACCAGAGATTTGCCGGTGGAGCTGCAGTCTAATTTTCATTTCCCCATCAACTGCAGTTCTTCTGCATGTCTCTGTTTGGATTTCAAGTTGAGATGTCATTGGTCGAGACTTACAGGACTGTGCTTGAGTCTTAAGCCACCGTTAGGTTTGTTAGGTTATAATATAACTATACATAAGTATTTCTCAGTCTCTGTATCAAGATACTACCGGGAATATACAGGAAATATATAAACAGCATTAAAAACAATAAACTGAGACAAAAACCGTTTCTACAGACCAGTAGACAGTATTTAGTGTGGCCTCCGTTTGCACTTAGCATGTCTTGAACTCTTTTGTTCAGATAATATGAGATTTACTGCTTAATCTCCTGCTGTTTTACGCCAGGTTTCATTCATTTATTAATTGTTTTGGCTGCTTTTTGTCGAGGGAACAGAGGTCAAACTAAATACAGATTTTTGCCTGTAGAAGCCATTTAGATGTGATTTTTTTTCATGTGTTTTTAATGCTGTACACATATTAACTGTATTTTCTTGTCGTACCTTCATAAAGCGTCCACTCATCACAACCCTGCAAAAACTACAAAGCTTAAAGGTGGCCTAAGACTTCTGCACAGCACTGAAAAGAATGGGCATGTGAGGACATTTCCACTTTTTTTTATTAGTGTGCTGCTTCAAAGTCACATTGTGCTGATTATTTGAAAATCGAGAGCCACAAGGCAGAGTTTCCGTCCATTATGATGTGCAGTTCTGCTTCGTACAGTTTCAGTCATTAGATGAGCTTTTCTTCCCTCTCGATGCACTTAGGTTCAAAGCCCTTTAATAAAAAAGAAAACACATATTTCTTGTTTCTTGTTCCTTCTTTCCATCTGGGAGGTTTGTTAAAACATTTATAATTTCATAATGAGATTTTTTGCATGTAATGGTGTGCCTTTTTGGCAAGGTCTTTGTCAAAAAAAAAAAGAGATTTTTTTTTTCTCGAAGGACTTCCTGGTTAAATAAAGATTAAATAAATACAAAAACTAAGAATAACAAAATCGCCAGGTTTGCAATGTTGATGATCGTTGCGGCTTTTTATCTCCACCTGCATCTGTTTGTAATGTATGAGTTTAGGAATTATTTGTTTGTTATAAGACATACAAACTGAACTCATTTGCATTTGTTCAGCCAGTATGTAAAATACAGTTGATTAAAAATGGTCTTTCCCCCACATTTTAGTTATTGTAATGAGCTGACTGGACATGGGCTCCAAACACACAAATGCATTTTCATTTGAAACAGTGTTTTAAGATGAAAACAATCCGTGTCCAGACGCCGCTTTAAAACACGCCTCCGACATATATGACATGACACTGAGGCTAGGTATCAACCTAGTATAGTCACATAGTAGTAGTAACATAATAAAATGCTGAATTTAACTGCACAACAGCTACTACCAGAGACAAAGGGGAAACACCTGGAATTCAGTTGGTAGTCAAGGCTGACTTCTTCCAGAAAGGGTGACATCGAAGGGGAAGGAAACGAAGTGACTGATGAGACCCAATCAGGCAGCGGAAGTGAAAACAGTTTTTCCTACAATGACAGATTACAGTAGATACTTGATGTAAACATTGCACAAGTTGTGCATTTTAAAACAAAAAACATAGTGTCGACACAGACGAGGCATTCAATGTGTAACTTTTAATACGATTCCTGATCACGTCCCATACAACTAATACAAACCATCTGCATATACGACTAATTATATTTTCTGAATCACAGTGCATTCAGTTGTTAACCATGACATTTGCTGAAACTGTAATGTTCTGCAGACGCAGTATCATTTGACCGGACTCATTGGATTTAGTTTTTCAAAAAAATAAATAAAAAAAGATGTACTTTAAATCCTTTTTTGCTTCAAGCTTTGGTGCAGATGAAAGATACTTGAATTAGAGACAATACTGCTCAGGTCTAAAAATCTATACAGCACTATCCTCCATATAAATTAGGAGGAAATTGGGGGACAGACCATGAATGATAAAAATATGGAGAGAGAAGGAGAGCAGAACTGGAAGAGAACGAGAGTGATGAACAATGAAAGAGGAGGAAAAATGAGGCAGAGCAAAGCAGGAGGAGACAAAGTTCTGCTAAAGTGCTGCTTTAGATTAATGGTTCATCTTCCAGAAGTGAGTGAGACACTTTCTGGCTCCGGGTCTAAACGAAGCTGGGTCGTTAATCACCGCGGCAACAGATGAGACAATAGGCATCAATATGACACTGAGCTTTAGAACGTTTGGCCATACGGGAGCCAGTCCTCATTTCACCGAGCGGGACACGAGCCAAGCGCCGCACAGCATCGCTTCAATACATGAACAGTAAGTACACACAAGTTACAGAAGGAGGCCCTCAGTGACTGCGTGCATATGTACGTATATTCCCTTTACATCTCTGCATAGGTACAGGTTAATGAGAACCATAAGTTCAGTCGGATGCGTCCACTTTCTTTTCATCATCACAAACGAGGAAGGTGTGAAAGAACCCCCAGTGCAGAGGTATTCGTGTCACCTCACTGTTTTAACTCATTATTAATTGGTGAGAAATACAATTCTTAATATATTTATGCAGGTGCAAAGGACAACATTAAAGTTAGTAAAGTGGGAAGTGGTGCAGTAGGAAAATGAGGAAATAGGAAATGAATACATGTGTTGAGGAGGATACAAGCACGTGTTGGAAGGTTCTGGGGGTGACATAAAGGACAGTGTGCCAATGGTCTGGATCCCAGAGGGTTACGATATGGGAACTGACCTCCACGGTGACAGATCGGGCGTCAGGCTGCAGGTGACCTCATCTAACATCACAAAATGGCCGCCTTGGGAAGATCTGACACCAAACGAATGAATGCGGAAAATATCTACCTATACCTCACAGAGCAACACAAACGGAGCAGTAATCCCTTTATTTTTACTTGACTACAGATGTTTTCAAGGTTTTGTGGAGTGAAGTTACATTAATTTGTTTTTTTTTTTCCAAATTAAAGGAATCAAATATCGGCTCAGACCTCAGATTTGAGAGTGTTAGAAGGAAATCATTTGGAGAAAGTCCGTCGTCAGTGTTTTATATTAAAGCCACCGCATGCTCTGAAGAGAAGGGGGCTGGTTGTAAACTCCATTTGTATGTATTATTTACCGGTCTGCTTCCCTTAGATATCTAAATATCAATCGCTCTGCGTTCCTCGGATATCCACTTATCAGATTTGGAGTACAGACCCACTGATTTGCTTTAGACTTGTACCTGCAGGCAAACCTCCAACACATCCCAGCAAATCTCTGTCAGTGATTTGCTGGAGTTCTAGTGCACACACACAAACACACATAAGATATTGATTCCACACTCCCCATGCAGTACACACAAACATATCCATCTGATTAGAATGTTATCATCAAAGTCAATAGTTGAATACAAATTAATTTTCTGGCTTCTAAAACCCAGCGTTATACATTCACAAGCTCTATTTTTTGAGGATTTCATGGTATAAATCTGCCTATCAGGTCACGTCCTAAGACTTTCAACATTGTATTCACTCAGATGAAGGTGCAGCATGTTCCCGTGGCGATGGTTTGAACAACCTTTCAACACAGAACGGGCCAAATTAAAGTCTTTTTCAGGATCTCAGGATTTTTTTGTGTGTGCATTGGTTAAGGTTTTTTGTCAGATAACTAGTCACTGCAAATGGTTAGGGACGGGTCCTCACACCCCCACACGAGTCGGGTCGGGCCGCGGTCGACGGGTTTTACCACAGTGGGCGCGGAGACGCCGTCGGGTCCGACGCTGTCGAGGACACAGCAAAAATGATGGAATTCTATTTGTTTGTTATGTTCCTGCTCTGCACAAGCAGACACATATTAATATTCAACACATTTATTATTATTCTTCCATATGATTTTCGTCACGTCACTCGTCCACAGCTTTATGAACACACACATACACAGACTTAAACAGCTCAAAAGACAATTATCAGCATAAGTTCCATTTGTCTGTGGGATCTTTGGACCTTCACCGAACCCAGCTCCAGGGACGGGGTTCGGTGAAGGGTTTCGGAATCTTTGGACCTGAAGCCACATGATCAGCCCGCCCTGAACATATGGCGTTCAAAATGACTGACTTCCTGTTGGGTTGAGATCATGGGTGCGGTTGAATATTTTGTAGATTTAAGTGTCATACACAATATTGACTCCTTCCATTTCGTTAGGGCCTTCACCGTTTCGATGCTCAGAACCTAATGACTCCTACAGATGCAATAGGGCCTTTGTGCCGGTTCCAGGTTTCTCTGGCCCTAATTAGTGACAAGTAATGGTAGAAAAAATACATATAAAGTCAAAAATGCAGACAGTTCAGCATTTCTTACTGAAGGGAATAAATTGAGTTGATTTGAGAACCTGTGGCTGCTTGGCCACTACTTGGAATTAAACATTTGACAAAGCTTCAAATGTTTAAAATTCAATAAATGCTGAAAATGCCTGTTAAAAGAAAGAAACACAAGAAGGTCTACACTTATCGCCACATCAACTCCTCTAAGTGAAATGCTAAAAATGTACAAACATCATCGAGGGCCTTTATAAGACACCCCCGTGGACCTTGGATGCCAAAAATGAGTAGTTGCTCATTTTGCACATTGAGACACCATTTACAGGTTGAGACAGAAGTGATGTATATGAGTCCACCAATCTGCTCGAACCGACAGCAGGCCAGGGTTACACCTGATGTGCTGTTGAAACATTTACGGCATGTATTAATGATAATTTATAACATCGGTGATGCTGAGTTTTCTATCCTTGACTGCATCATTGCAGGTTGTTTATATGAAGCATGCAGGATGACTGTTAGCAGTGTGCCTCAAGGCTAAGAAAACTGTACTGGATGGAGCTTAAAACTTTAATCTGCTAAAACCAAGGCCCAAAAACAGGTTTTACACCCATACATCAAATGTATGAGGCACAGCTCCACCTGAGAACTGAATATGTTTCTATATCACTTAATGACGGCTAAAAAAAACAGTATTCTTCTGCTCTAAAACTAAGTTCGAGCTATGGAGAAACATCTCATCAAGAGAAGAAATTGCTGAATAACAATCCATTGAGTTAGGAAATCCCATGATGCTACAGGAACTGAACAGGTGCAACGTACGACTCAGTTCAGCAAATCCAGTAGTTATATTTTACAATCTCTATACGGGAAATCTTTTTCTTAGGACATAATATTTTGCAGATATGGGAATTCCCTCCATGTCACACAAGCAACACATTAAAGCTGTAGTTTGTAAGATTCAAAATGGAACTCCTGCAGTCGACAGAGGGGGGCAGCGTTTACCCAGAGAGTTGTAGTGATGGTGGTCTTGTGAAGGCTCTACACAGACTCCCCTGCAATGTTGCCAACTTAGTGATTTTCTCACCAAATGTGGCAACATTTAAGTCTCCTTTACCAGCTTTTTCCACAAAAGCACCCAGTGACAAATCTACAGACTCTTGTGGACGGACACTGAGGTATCGCTATGAAGGGAATGAAAAACGCTCACTAACCTATAGCGACAGACAAAAGTGACATTAATGCTACAAATCCATAGGTTAGTGGAACATGGATGTACAACGCTCTGTAAAATACTGTAATAACGCTGATGAACGGACCATTTAATGTTAGCTGAGTAGGGAAGTTTTGACAGCGCTGTTTTTTTAATGACACGATCTGTACGATTCCTCTGAAAAGTAGATCACATGACAGACGATCGATCATCGCGTGGTCAGCTGATAAACATCATGTTAGGTTTTTGAAAGCTTAAAATAGATTTGAAATCAAGATGGTTTCAACTCCTATTAGGGAGAGACAGTGGAGCCAAATATATGGACAGTAAACTCCATGAACAAGTTTCATCATTTTAAAGTGGCCATAAATTGTCAATGAAAGATTGCATTGAGTTGCAGAAGTTAGTGGACCCGAGGCTTGCCTGGACGAGACGTCAGGCAGAGCTTTCAACAGAAAGTCTCTTATGACCGATGAGACATTTCAGACAGGAGGACAGTCTCTCTGGGGACAATGAATGTCTGTACGGTTGCTAGGATACTTCGCTCTTGGCTAAAGCGGTGGACTGACTGACCAAAAGATCAAACAACTTGAGTCATTCCACTCACATGGCTAAAAATATAGCACTGGAATCATGAGATCTCCCTCCTTTTCTTAACCTTTTAAGAACCACTCCTTAAATGGAACTCATAACGGAAGAGGTCTGAGGCCAAAATCAACTGATCAGACTTCATTTGAAACTGGACATGTTCTAGTTTCTGTGTTTAACATGTGGCTGAAACACAGCATCAGTTTAAACATGACTCAAATGTAACCCTAACCCTAAAATGGGTCGCTGGTGACCTGGTGATTAATCCAATGCATTGTGGCGACGCAAGCAGATCGGCCTCTAATGTCAAACAAACCTAGTGGTCTGTGGCGGTGGGTAAATATAAAATGCCAATTGTTTATTTGGCATTATATATTTCCCTTTAGATATCTTGGCATCAAAGGAAGTCGGTGATGCACTTGAGTGGCTTTATGTGAGGCGTCAGCGTCTCTTCACATGGACTAAATGAACATATGCCTCATCTCACTGCAATCAGGACGGAGATGGAAATACAAACGCGTGCCCGTTAATTTATTTATGAATGTCCTCACCGTGGTGACTGAACAGATGCTTTGCTCAGGTACAAAACAAAATGTGTGTGTGGTGCTTATTTGTAAGTTGGTTTACAGCTAGTGTATGTGCCAAAGTGTACCTGGGTTTGTTTTTTTGTTTACGATACTCACATCAGCATCTCTGCGTAACCATGACATTTTGTGCTTATGCTCCTGTGTTTTCCTCTGGGTCTCAGCATTAGTGTTCGGAGAGGAGACGTCAGCAGCATATTTCAGTCACAATTCCTTCGTGCTAATTTGCGTACAACAATGCACTGTGCATATTTCAGCATCGCAGTGCAACTGTGTTCATGTCTTCATTACGATATGGGCATTTCTTCATACTTGTGGATGTTTGTGTTTGTGAGCTGCCGGTGCTTTCATCTCCCAGGATTCCCCCTGTTCAAAGGGGGTGATCATCCTCCCTTTTCGTACGCCACTCAAAACAGGCCCGAGGCTCTGCTGCCGTCTGGACATTTTGAACACACACACACACACACACACACACACA
>JAPQRN010000149.1:17218-44893 GCA_037367275.1 Coranthus polyacanthus | reverse complement strand
GATATATGAATGTAACCTTTTTTAATGTACATGGGAAGACTTTTTGTACACTCGTCAGAACATGTGTCAGCAGGAGAAATTCATTTTCAAAGACTTCATATTGAATTGAATCTGCCTCTTTTTTTCAGCTGTGATGAGGCTTTTCCATTTCCATGACGCAAAGAATGTAGGACAGCGCAATCTAAATACATGCAGATTCATTATGTACACCAGTAGGTCTGAGTACATTTAATGACTTTCATACAACGCACTCAGCCGCCGGTATCCTCGTGTTGCATCAAACTGGAACGAGGACTTTGGCTTTAATTTAGGGAATGAACCGCTCCGTTCTGCAGCGTCATTTTTGGAGCACCTTTGACTGTACAATAACCCGTCTCCGCCGAAATGCTCCTGAGCCAAGTTTCCATTGTTATCGAGACAAAAGCTTGGACAGAAAAAGCATGTTGCAGACCCTCGTACTGAGCCAAAATGCTCCATTATTTTAAATGTAGCATTGTCGTGCAGAGGCTAAATCATCTGCCTCAAGTCATTTTAGGAATGTTAAATGTAATGCATGCCAAAACATAAGACTTAACATCAGCAACGTCCATAAATTAAACATATTTTCTTTTACTTAAATTATTCATCACTGCCTTCAGGGGATGCACAGAATCCTCCGCAAAAAAGATGATTCAAATAGATTTTATTTAAGATAAGGCCTAGAAAACCATCTCAGGAAAGAAGAACGCAGTAGAAAAGCATTACCTGGAGAGTGGGCATCGCACGTGCATGTGATCAGATGCTCTCAATAATTACATCCTCATCCAGCAGGTGGAGTGGAATCTCCACAGGATGTACGCTGAAGAATCTCTACAGCAACAACGGCAGTGTATTTCCTGGGTGACTTAAAGCAAAAATAATTCTATCTGTCTAAAGTGTCTGCAAAACGCTCCCATCGTGTTCATTTTATGAATTCATGTCTGCGTGAGCCCTGCTGAGCTTGACATTCATACAGCTGCTGTGGCCCAGCTGTATGAATGTCTCCTCACAGGAGGAACTGAATGCCATGATCAAGGGCTTCTCACCGGTGGCTGTTGTGGAGTGAGAGAGAGCTTTACTTGATTTCTCTCAAAGCCCTCATGTTTCCCAGCTGGACAGGGCTCATCTCTCTCCAGGCCTCTTCAGCTATGGAAGCACCGACACCAGGTACGTCTGCACGGCTGGAAACCAATCGAAATCCGCAAAAACCCACCAAATTATCTTTGAAGGACTGCAGGCTGTACTGTTTCTTTTTTAAAAGATTTTACATGTGTGTTTTGTGCTGGGAGCCAGTCATGCGTTAACGTTAGCTGACTCCAACAGAATCCATTGCTTACATCCACGGTAACAGCCCGTACACTGACTTCTGTGTAGAGGACTGGGGTTGGGTTTTTTGCTCTCTAGTTCTTTAGTGCCTTTTGCTGCTCTTCTAAAGCGCCGACAGAGTTCAACGCGAGCTGCTGTTAGCTTAATGCAGTCGGCTAATGTCAATAAACACACACCCAGCAAAACGAAGACAACACAAACAACACAAGCACACAAGCAAGAATCATACATATACAGTAGAACATTTTACAGATGAGTTAAATGTTAAAAGAATTAAATTCATCACGGCTTTGATGTCATGTCACATTGTTAGCTTATTAAAACAAAACATCCACTCATCAAAAACAATGAAAATGGACAGATTTTATTCAGTGCCATTTTCCATCCATCCATCCATCCATCCACTCTGAATCCAGAGGCAAACTGACCACCAGATGCCTCATGTTCGCTGTTCGAGATCAGAGACTGAACCACTGTAGAATCTGCATCTGCTTCTGCACACAAGAGCGACCATCATCCACTTTTCAATCTCTGCGCTACTGAAAAGTCAATGTGACCTCCCTCTGTTCAGCTCTAAGGAATGCGTGGATCATGGATGTATCTGCACTCGTCTGTACGACGGAGGGAATGAAGCGGCCAATCAGAGAGCTGCCTCAGACGGCAGGCAGGAGAAGATGCAGAGAAACTCAAGGTTTGTCGAAGGTCCACAGAGTAAGCTGTCGCAGCTGAGTTTACACTGAACCTGCTTTCTGGAACAGGGCCCTGCTCCCTCTGCTGATATGTGTGTTTTTAATGCAATCTAATATTACTTTAGTTGGACTCATTTACCTGCTCCATGCATCTCTAGAGAGAGTTTACTCCATCCTCCAGCTTTAGCACAGGGGGGTTGAGTGGTTTTAATTCCTGAGCACTATATAAGTGGGCGGTGAAAGTTCCGTGATCACAGCAGGTTATCAGTGCACACATTAGGACTTACAGCCTTTTCAGTGGAGGGGGAAAAAAAACAACTTTAACTTTGCAAAACTACAAAAAGGCAGGATACAGTGAGAGAGAACAGAACTATTTTTATGAATAAACGTGTTAAATATGACTCACGAGATCAGGGAGGAACGTCTAAAGTTGCCTGTGTTTTATCTCCCATTGCAGCCCTGGTCAAACGTGGCAAAGGCAGTACTTGCCCAGCAGAAAGTTTAACTTTGTCGGAGCTAATTAGAGTTTGGATGGACAAGTGCAACATTATGTACATAACTGCTTTAATTTCCCTTGTTGAAGATTCAAAAGTAGGCTATAATTATATAATGTAATTAGCCAGCAGAGGCACAGGAAATTAGACCAGTATCTTCAAATCATGAGGGCAATGATAAAAAGTATGATCTCATAAATTATAACCTTCTAGAAACTATAATATCATATTTTATCTCCTTAGTGGTGAGACAAAGCATTTTATTTCACACCTTAAATAGCTTTTCAATGGGGTCATCAGTTAAATGAACATATTGTGTAGTGTTGTTTGTCAGAAATGCTTTGAGCAGATATTTTCGATTTTAATGGCCTCCGCTTTTCAACACAGTAACAATTGATACATCAAAATGTCAAGGTGCTTCTTTAAATAAAGTTAAATTAAATAATGATTAGGGGATCAGAGATTAGGAAACTATTCTTCTGTGCCATCTGCACTGAGAAACAGATCGATCATGCCAAGGCCCGGCGTCAGAGACAACTGGTATTTTTGAGGCAGAGGTCATCGTCGGCTTTATCTGCTTCCTGACTGACAACAGATCAGCACAGCTCAGAGAGGATCAGTAGCCTGGAAATGTCAAAAGTGTCACAGTGAATCAATTCAAAATCATCAGGTCCCGACTTCATAAAGACCTCAAGCTTAGAGCTTCAGAGAGCAAGCGCAACTCAGCTGTGGAAAGACCTATTTTCACTGACTTGACTTGAAGATTAAATCCATCCAAAACAACTTAAAGACCAGCCTGTAACTGGAGTTAATTTTGAAAGGGATTTATCGCATTTTTCTAAAGATTAGCTGCTCTGCTGACTTACTTCTGTTGTATTTTCTCCAGTACAAATGAAATACAAAGAGCACATGTTCCGGATGAAACACTTCGGTTCAATTTTATTTATATAACGCTGAATCATAGCAAAAGTAATCTCAGGGCACTTTACATTAGTAAGGTCAAAGCCTTACAGTATTATAGAGACAAACCCAACAAATGCTCCTCGAGCTAGTACTGGGCAACAGCGGGAAGGAAAAACTCCCTTTAAAGGAAGAAACCTCCGACAGAACCAGACTCGGGATGGAGGTCGGGTTGGGGGGGGGGGCTTCTGCCTCGACCGGTTGGAGTGAGTGGAGAGAAAATGAAACGACAAACAAGTACTGGGCCCGAACCCAAACTGGGAGCTGGTTCCATGAGAAAGACTTTACCTCCCATTCTACTAGAACCACAAGTAAGCCTGCACTAAGTTAAGTGTTCTATTTGGATTATATGGTATATATGGTACTATGAGGTAAGGGGAATGATTTTAATTCTATTCTGGATTTTACAGGGAGCCAATAAAGAAAAGTTAATGTTAGAGAAAAATGCTTGTTCTTGCTGGTTCTGTAGTCTTGATATAGCATTTTGGATCAACCGGAGGCTTTTTAGGGAGTTACTGGGACATCTTCATAGTAATGAGTTACAGTAGAACAGAAGCAGTAGTACAGCTTAGAAGTAACAAATGCATGGTTTATCAGCATTACTTTGATAAGGATGTTCCTAATTTTGACAATACTGGGCAAGAAGACAGTTCTAGAGTTTCATGTGTGAGTTATGATGACATATCTTGGTCAAAAACATCTGGAGTAACTGTATGGTCAGATTGTGTATTTCTGAGGTTTTCAGGGCCAGATACAATAACTTCAGTTCTGTTTGAATTTAGCAGTAGAAAATTTACAGGCAATTTACACTTATGTCATTAAGACGTGCTTGCAGTTTGAGTAGCTGATTTCTTGCATCTGGCTTCACAGATAAATATATCTGGGTGTCATCTGCATAGCAATGGAAATGTACGCAGTGTTTCCTAATTATAAGGGAAACATGTTTAAAGTGAAAAGCATCGGTCCCAGCACAGAACCCTGTGGAACTCCCATGATATAACTGAGACAAAGAAACATTGTTGACATGAACAAAGTGGAATTTCACTGATGCTCTTCCTTGAGAAAAATAAATGTTCCCGTCTCTGTAATAAAGTTTTGTGATTAATGTTGTCAACATTTCCTGAAATACTGTGCCTGACGATCCACCTGTGAAAGCTGAGAAGGACGTGATGATTTTTTTCTGTAATAGTTACAATTTTATTTGTAAAGCAGCTCATGTAGTCATTGCTAAAGGAATACAGCAAGCCTCAACCACTCTGCTAAACTCTGACTGCTCAGTATATGACTCAGTAAATGACCCATAACAAAGACCTGTCTTAAAGAAAATACCAAGAGGGATTTACGTCCTAGAGAGCAGCAGTGATTCTTTCTGTAGGTCTTGACACCATTAAAACTGAAAGGATAAAGCTTTTCCCAGGACTCTCCAGCATGACCGACAGCCATTAATAGCTCGCTAATGACTCACTTAGACTTCTACACATCTACTGACATTGATTTCAATGAACCCTATACACTGGTGCATTATGGGTCCCAACTTTTGGCAGAGTCCAATGCAAAAGCACCAAGCAAGGTGCACTGGCCACTCCAGTTTGTGCAAATGCACTTTCCTGGTCGTTTAGTTTGTACCTTATATATATTGTGCTTATGTTTTTCTAACATTAGGATCAGACCTCCTGGTAAGATTATGGTGCTACATTTTAAGCTAGAACATAAAGATGTCCCCACAGTAGACACTGATTGAAATAAGTGCTTTTGAATCACTCGTGGACAGCCCATCTGGAAGACTGGGACTTTTCATTGGCCTGAGGGTTGTTGCGGCCTGAGTTGACGGATATAAATGCCATAGACGGACATCTCAGATTCCACTCTCGCTCTTATGTTATCTGGATAACCTTCCTCCAACAAACTAGTCTGGTACCTGTTACATCAGCAAATAAGGTTAGCCTAAAAAATTAGCAGTCTGGTGGTTTGCGTGAGCACAGTGGACTGGGATGGAGTCAAATTCCTCAGCCGGAATTACCGGTTCAGTCCGCCCTCTGGCTTGAATAGTAGTCAAATTATTTTATTTGTCATAGTGTGCACAGCAGGAAAAGCTGAAGGGAGTTTTGAGAATATTTGAAATTAAATTAAATATTAGAAATTTAAGGCCATAGGGAGGCACTTCTTTTATGGGGACGGTCGCAGCATGTGTAATGTTCATGATAGAGTTTAGAAAGTGGTTCCAATTAAAAAGTCCAGAATAATAGCTGAAGACGTGCAGATGAGATTTCATACGTGGATGGCATTTCGAAACGTGAAGCATGATCGTGGCCATTTTGTCTGACATGCCCTTGCGGAAGGATTTCCTTGCTTCTAAAAAACCTCAAGCTAATTTGATAATGAGTCTAAACTGAAATGCACAATAAGGTCCTGTCTCATACGGTCTGAAATACGTATGGTACAGTTGACTTTTTTCAGCGCCGCGCTCATCAAGGGACTTCCAAACAGAAACAGAGTACACACACCATCAGGTTACCTAATATTTGGCCACGTCCCATCTGGAATGGTAACCTATATGCCATCATCTACTAAAGATGCACTGACTGAGCAGCCAAAGCATCCCCCTTTTGCTCTGATGTGTCTGCAAAACGTTTTATTCTATCTTCTTGACCCAAAGGGGGTAAGGTCAAGTTGAGGTCTTCTGAAGGACTCTGCAAACACCCACAACAACGCTCCTTTTCCTGCCTGAAGCTCTGCTGACTCGTCTGACACCGACACTTGATGAGAGCTGATTATTAAGTCCAATAATAGGCCTCATCGCAACAAGGATCAAAACATATGACTCCCTTCTGCCTGCTTGAACAAATGCCCCAGAAGCACCAAGTAATTTCAGCAGATGACTCGTCGGCAAATGAGCCCTTTGATCAGGTTACTGCTGCGCGATGAGCATTACTGCAATGAGCTCTGAGCCACTTCTTGATTTAGTGTACATCTGTGGTTTTGACTTGATGCAGAACTATTACAGTTTTGAACATTTCCTTAGTTTATCTCTCGTTTCTTTTTTTTTTTTTTTTGTTTAGTTTTACAGTTTGGTTTTGATTTAAGTGTAGTTTTAGTTCATTTTACCAGTGCTTAAGTAGTGTGAAGTCTAGTGTTTGTTTGTTTTTGTTTGTTTGTTTTACGATGCCATATTTGGGCCACTTTAGGTAAAGAAACATAATATTTCAAGAAAAAAACTGTAAAAAAAGCCATAAATATTCTCTGAGAATAAATTTAAAATAAAAAAACGCATATATTTATGGGAAAAATGCCGAAAACTATGATAAGTAGAAATGCAGGTAGAGCTTATCACTGTAGATTGGCAAAGTGTGTTGAGTATAGGGCTTCAAAAAAGAGTCATAGAACATAAAGGAAGATTACACTATAATTAAAACATGAATCCTACAGTACAAAGGTCAGCTGTAGTAGACAATAGTGTGATTACATGTTATTTTACCTCTAATAATTCCATTTCCACGTAACACTTGGCCAATGTTAGAGTTTAAATAGAAAATTATGCATATAAACCAATTAATTAAGTCATTTAATTCGGTTAAAGATGCTCAGCTGGACTGTAGTGAACTGCATTCTGGGTAAAGTATGGGCCGAGGGCACGGTATCTTGTTGTAAATTGTACCATCAGTCGTCAGGGAGAGTCTTGACAATGTCAGTTTGTCCTGGATCTCCCACATTTTTCACTCAACGCCTGCTTTTCTGCTTTTTCTTACTAGAAGACTGCAGGTTCTAATATCTGATATTACATTAATATTCATATTCCTCTCTTTAGACCGGAGAGGTTTTAAATGTCTCTATAAAGGTCAGACTACAGTGACCCCCAAGTCAATCACAGAGTGAAAACAGGCAATAAGGGAAATGCGCCTCAGGTCACATTAAATTAAACCTCCAAGAAACTCCGTGGGAGGATATTATAAGAGAGCAACAACAATGATCTTAATAATAGGTTAGTTTTAAGTTAACACTGCGTCTTTCATAGCACTTAACCTTTAACCGCCTGTGCATCTCGGTGTTATTCCCCAATAAAATTACAAATTTAGCACTTTAGCTAAAAGCCGATAATCACATCATAATGCCATTTGTCTGTTTATTTTCAGCCTAAAAAGGTGAGATTGATTAGATGTGTTTATTATAGTTGTTTAGTTTATATCACTCTCTAACAAAAGGCAGGGAAGAAGAAAGTTAAGAAATATGAGGAAGCCTTTGCCGAGTGTTGTAGTCGAGACCACCTAAACAGAGACCAAGTCGTAACCGAGACCAGAACGCATCAAGACTGAGACAAGACCAAGACCCGGTCAGACCAGATACACAGCAAGGACATTATTATTATCACAAGCAAAAATGTGACTCAGGAACAACAATAACCAGTCACCGAATGCCATCTCCTCCATCTCTAGGGGTTTCTGAAGAGCAAGAACCACTAGGACTAAAAACTTGTGAAGAACCTGTCGCATTCACCATTTTTTTTGGTATTTTTGAATTTTCTTCCAGGTGTAAACACAATTTCCGAGACCTGTTAGTTTGCCGTTATTCTATTTTTTCACTAGATGATTGTGTATTCCTTTACTTTGAAAACCCCTCACACTTTTCTGAAGCTACAAGCTGAACCTCAGGTGACAGACACGAATACGGAAATGCTCTTGCACGAGACCCGTCGACATTATTTACGAGATGTCGTAAACTGACTGACTCAGACCTTCAGGACTTCCTACAGAATGACTTTTTCACGGTTTTCATACGGGCGGCTTCTCCCACTGGATCATACGAACACATTCACCTAAGAACTGGTGGAGGAAAGTAAATAAAGTAAAGTAAGTAAAGACATTCAAAACGTTGAAAAGAAGTGTTAATTACATCAGAACAAAAGCGCTCATACCTGGCTGGTTCATATCTTAATTTATACTTATTCACTTTTTCAACTATGCATCATTTACTTTACCTTATGTCAGCTCTTCATTAATAATATAGTCTTGATCTCTTCATCTCTCATGATGTTCATTATGTTTTATTGGTTTATGGTTTTTGTAGTGAATGACTGATGAATGTTTTAACTGCAGATGTTTTTTCATCGTCCTCCCTCCTTCTGTTCAACGTCTCCGCACTCCTACAAAACTCATCAATCATTGTTTTGCAAGACTTAAATAAAGGTTAAATGAAAAAAAGATTGACGTGACCTTCTTCGGGCTAATTCCTAGCCATGACTTTAGCGGCGCAGAATTTAAAACGAGCCGTCCCTCATTTATCGTCCATGACTTTGTGGCGAAGGAGGAAGAGACCTCGATTCACCTTTCAAAAAACCTGCAGTGTGTTCTGCAACGGAGTGGAGTTTTAAACGGCCGACGCTCTGGGTTTTACATTTCCATGTGACGTCCAGTTAAAGTTAACGTTTATTACCACGTAGTGAGGACATCATAACATTGAGTGCATACGTCAAATAAAAATCAGTATATTTAATTTCTATGTTTAAGTAATGAAATAAACTTTTTGTAAATATTTGTCTAATTTTAGCCAGAGTATGAATAATTGAATCATAGGGAGACAAAAGTCACTGTATAACAGGACACAAAAGCAAAGCAAGAAATTAGTGAATTAAATCTAATGCAAATGGTCCCAAATATTATACAATACAACTTAAAATATTTAGAATATAAGAATATGGCTGGTTTAGACACAGTGATATAAGTCTGAAGGTAAACACAGTGAAAACTGAGAAAAACTTGTTTGGAGTTAAAACATTTTGAGTCCAAAACTTTCTGACTTTGGCACCCCCTAGTGGTAGAATCAGAAATGACATGGACATTAGTTTTAACCCAATGGTTTTGTCTACACGATTTTTCGGAACGGATTAAAACAGGCTCGAATCACATCGACGCTGACGCACAATATGACGAAGTTTAATTTGATCGACTGGTTAAATTAAAACTAAAATAATAATCTGCAAAATACACAAATGAAAGATAAATGAGAGAGAGAGAGAAATCATCCCCAAGACAAAAAATATATGCATCGAGAGAGAAAGAGAGAGAGAGAATAATAAAGGATGTACAGATGAAGAAGGAGGCATGTGCAGAGATAGAGGAGGACACAAACTCCCACATGAAGCCAGAGAGAGAGAGCGTTTGAAGGCTGGATGGATGGCTTTGAGGTGAGGATTGCAGAGACGATGGCTTTTAGCTGTGACGGAGGCAGCCCAAGAGGTCTGCCCCAGAATCAGCCGGTCTGATCTCAACCGTCAGTCAGTCAGTGAGGGATTACAGCAGGCCAGGTCAACGAACAGCAAACAAAGACAAAAGACACAAAATAAGAAATCTCTCCATCCACAACTCCGCTGCTCGTGTGCCCACTTTTAGGACCAGAAGACGTTCACAAATCCCGCGTGGATTTTTGATGTTTCCCTTTGAGTCCCTCTCCGTGGTCCTGTGCTCGTCTGCCACTTTGAAAGACGCTCTTGATGCACGACTCAAACAAGTCTTAATGGCGGCGGCTCTTTAGTTTTTGTGTTTTTTCTGAAAGTGCAGGACAAAACCCCGGTGAGACATCTGCGGCACTCGTTTCAGATGTAAACAGGAAGTCTGTATATTTTTAGCCTGCGTTTTGCCGTAGTATGTTTTGCTTTGAAGGGTTGATTGAGCTGTTGATGAGCCTGCTCATTAAGTATTTCCTAATTTGACTCTTGTTAGGAGCCTTTCTGTACGGACTCTGAGGCTGTGAGAGTTTCGAGAGACAGGTTCAACATGTAAGATACTCGTGTGTTTACATGAGGTTTGTGTCGGAGTCTGTGTTTTTGCGCTCACGCTTTTGAAAGGACCAGATCTTCTCCTGGCATCGAATTATTTGAACTCATCATTAGCCCTAAATTGCTCCTATAATTCAACTTTTTCTTGACTGTGTTGCAGCCTGAATGTGAGGAATGGATGTGTATTTACAAATGAAATGAAGTCGACCAGACAAAAGAAATACAAGTCAAAGTACGTTTTAATATCCCTGCATTCTTTTTTTATTTGCATTTTTCATACTGTTCTACTGTTGTCAAAGAAAGAAGAAAATCTACTCCGTCAGAGTCCTGACCACAACCTACTAGAGATACTGTGGAATGACCTATCGTTTTTTTTTTTAACCTTACATTTTGTGGTCGCATTTACTCTGCTCTTAGAAAACTGTGTGGCTTTGTGTTTTTTGAACAGCGTGATTCCTCTTTCAGTGATGCTTTTTCTCTGGTAGTGCA
The DNA here is from genome assembly GCA_037367275.1 of Coranthus polyacanthus. Classification (NCBI taxonomy): domain Eukaryota; kingdom Metazoa; phylum Chordata; class Actinopteri; order Kurtiformes; family Apogonidae; genus Coranthus; species Coranthus polyacanthus. Next base: position 34,148 of record JAPQRN010000149.1, on the reverse strand, counting down.
GGTGCTGCTATAGGTATCTCAGAAAAGAATAAACCTTTCCATTAACCTCAACACTGACGACCTACTCTGGTTTGTACTTCGAGCAGACAAACTTCCAGCAACTTCCGGGTTTCGAGATCTTTTTGAACCCAGATAGTAGCCACCGACCCCAAACAGAACCTCCGCTGTGAGAAACCTGCCGCCAACCTTTAAACGGAAGCTTCTCGGGGCGCAACAAGGAAACAACGCTGTGCTTTCAGTCAAGTGATCACAGAGCGCCCGCGAGCCCTAACTCTGCATTTCCCCCCGTCCCTCACTGAGCTGTCTGCTGTGATTGATGAAGTCACTTTGACCCTCCGTTGGTTTCTCAAAGCCCCACTTCCCCTCTAGCTGTGGGCAACTTCCCTTCGCCTTTCTCTGTCTCTCAGCTACTTTCTTTGACTCCCCTCTCTCTTCCTTTGGCCGTGGAGTGACGTTTCTTTCTTTGTGTCACTTCAATTTTGCCTCTTTCTCTGGCTCGGGGTAATGCCTCTCCCTCGCTCGCTCTCCTGCCTCTGATCTCTTCTCTTATTTTGGTCGAGGGTGACACACCCCCCCTTTTTTTAACGTCCTCCCTCTCTCCTGCGACTGTGCCGAATGTCTTTTTGTTAATTTAACATCCCTCAGACAATACTGCCTCACGCTCTGTCAACAGTGAGTCACTTGACGGTAACCCTCGGGATAACGGAGAGCACAGGACAATATTGTCTCCAGAATGCACAAAACTACAGAGAGCAAACCGTCAAGCAGGTTAATAAGGTTGGTGAGTTAGAAGACATCACTGAACAATCGTGAAAATTGATTTAATTTTGGCAGGAGAGAGATTTATTGAATGCATCAAGGGGCGAATGTTCTGCAATGCAAATAAGCTCATGTCGCTTTAGCCACAGCGACTCATAAAGCACGCTTTTCTGATTAGGTTCTTTTCTTTTCTTTTTTTTTTGAGCGCTGAAGTTTACAAAAATAAAAGGCAAAGCCAGGCCATGCACAATTAAAAGTGACGGGAAACAGAACGTCAATCAGTCTTAGCTTATAAAATGCGCCGCGACTTTTACCCTTTAAAGTACAACGGAAATGAAAACCTCGATTAATGTGCCTCAAAATCTGGATGAATTTTATGGGAATTGGAGACTGTGTCCGTTGTTGACATGTTTCTTGGTCAGGAAGGTCCCCAATAAGGTCCGATCTGCTCCGTTCATTCCACTACTTCTGCCAACTGTTGATTTCATCCAAATGAATGCATCCTGGATGGAGAGGTATGTGTACTGAAGGCGAGGGAACTTTGTAAAATGGACCTTATTTTAAGTAAAGCTAATTGGACTTCATAGTGAAAACCCGGGGCCTGTATCGCAAAGCAGGATTAAGAGGCTGGTGAGGTTACTCCTGGTCCAACCCTGGGTTTCCAGTGTCAGAAAGGTGGTTTACTTTGTACTGGGGTAAAATCACCACGGTAACTTAAGCTGCACAGATAACCTGCTGCTCGAAATAACAGATCAAAGCGCTGCCCACTGACCAATCAATTCTCCGAGCCCACGGACCTCAGTTCACAGTGTGGACAGTCTCCGAGGAAGCCAGGAGTTATACATACTGTCTGACTGGAACTCTTGAGAATATGAAAAAAGAGCCTCGTGAACTGAGACTGTTTTTACATTTATTCTTCAAATGGCAGCAACCGGAGTTTGTGTGATGGAATCTTAAGATTGATTGGTAGTTCCAGCTGTTAGTCAAGTATTTAACCCCCCACCCTGTCTGAAAACAACAAGACCTCCCGTCACAGGGTAGATTTTAGACACAAAAGCAGAGTCGAGAGGAGGGGGTGGACGTCTTGTTTCCTGTCAGACCACTTGAAATACAATATAATGGAAGATAATTATGGGATTTGAACCCCAATAATGCCAAAAAACTGTCAAGCACTGCAGCTTTAAGCCTCCACATGAGGGACCTTGTCCTTTTGGCACAGGAAGTGATATTTAACTCCTTTATAGACCATCGAGAAGGACTTCAGACCTGAAGCCCGACGTCTGCAAAGGCCTTAATTCTTCTTCTATTATTCAATCCCTGGTCGTCGCTGCTGACGTTTTGCCACTTCAGCTTGTGAAGTGCGACGTTTGAAATGGCCGTTAGAGGCGTTATCTCCGTCTGACATCAGTGACCACAGAGCGGGTTTCTGGTTTTTCTTCTCCCCAGCGCTCTGGTCATTAACCCACTCTGTATGTGGTACATTATGTGGGAATCAAATTCTTTTAGCCTGTATTTAACTAAAGATGTCCTTTCTCTCTCAGTGTGATGCCTATTTATCTCTTCCGCCTCCTCTCATTATCTCTCAACCCAGTGAGGACCGTGTCCTTTTTCGCTTTCTACTGTGGGATTAACAAGTGCATTTAAATGATATTTCATTAGTCCAATCAGGCAGCAGCTATCGGCCTCCAGCGCTCTCACTCTTCCCGTTACCCCTTAGGTCAGGAAATTAAAACTACAGCGTCAGGAATGTGTCCCATCTCTTGATGTCAATTTTTTTTTTTTTTTTTAACTTTTTCTTCAGTGGCTCTATGAACACAAAGCTCTTATTGTAGTGTTTTATTTCTATATTTTATACAAACGTAAAGGTTCTACCAGCGATAGTAGAGACAAAAGAATCAAGAATATAAGTGTCTAATCATATGATTGTGTAAAATGTTCTTCCATTCGGCCTCATTTAACACTATGTGTTTATTGGTGGGATTTTTTAAAATCCAAAACAGACCTGCACTAAAGTAGGAGCAGATGCAAATATTTAAGTTTAAATAAGATATGAAACCAGATAAATGGAAAAACATATAATAGAAAAGAATACAGTGAGTTAAAAAAAGAATAGTGATGAAAAACAAATGCATTTACTCCACTTTAGAAATATTACTTTAACTTATCTTTGATTTAAAAAAAAAAACATTTCAAAGACATTATTTAAACGTGTTTACATTTCATACAGAAAATAGATCAGTTTTAGTTGAGTTAATACTTAGTTTAGTTTGGTGATTACTCCGCTGAGGTTTCGTCTTTAGCTTTGCTTCTAGTCGTAAAATGTCCAGAAGAAAATACAAAAAACACACACGTTATTTGTATTTTTTATGACTGAAGCTTGTAATAATGCTGGGTTTGGGTCCCGAGGGCATTTGTCTTATGGGTCTTGAAAAAGTACAAGTGCTTTGCCCGTCACTAGTGAACTGAGAGGCAGAAAAAACGGACTTGAAATGATCAGCCAGTTTTTATATAACCACATATTTCACTTTTCTATATCTTATCATTTATATATGGTATCATTTCAACAGCACATAGATGTGATTCTATACAACGTGTATTTCTTTTCTACTTTCTTTCTTTTTCCCAGTTGTCGGATGCAGTCTGCGCTGACGCTCTGGCCTTCAGGTTTGTTGTGAGCTCTGTCTCCCTCTTTGATCTGGTGTTTAAAGTCTTTGCTCTTTTTGTTTCTGTTTCGCTGTCCCCAGCTGTGCAGCGTGTAGTCAGGTAGTTTAGCAACACAAGAGACTTTGAAATGTAAATCAGCAGAGTGTGTATGTGTGAGAAGGGTTTTCGAGACGCTGGATGGAAACGCATCAGGCAAGAGGGCAGAGACGATGACTACACCACAAAAAAACACAAAAAAGTCAAAATACACAGGGGCCCACTTTCTTGGGAGCCTCTTGTCTTTTGTATAATTTCAATAAACATGTTTAATATTCATTCAGCACCATTATACCTTATCCTGTTTACCCTCACAGCGTGAACATGTTGTTTTCCACGCTCAGGAAGAAAAGGTCGTCTCGGCCTGACGGAGGCAGTCTGAGCGGTAACCTTGGCTGCACAATGTGCGTTTCCCCAAACAGCTAACACGACAAAGTCTCACTTAAAGCTGCAGGAGCCGAAACCAATGCACACCTTCCTTGTGCAGCTCTCTCCTCGGAGTCCAAATCTACAGATTGAATATAAATACAGAAAACCCCCACGTCGTTATGGAAAAGTCAAGCTACTTTTCCAAGCTTCCGTGATGAGACACGGAGTAGAGTCACGTCCAGGCCACGTCTGACACAAACTGATCAGCCATCGGTGATTACAGCTGTCAATCACTTATTTAACCCGCCTACCTGCACAAAAACACCTGTGATTGGACCAAATCTGGGCGTCACGGGTACATTTTCCACATCCTGAAAACACCGGCAAAGAGTTCATGCAGAAGTCTGTTGTCCTCTCAGAACACTTGAATTACAATTTGACGCTAAAAATCTATCAAGCACTGCAGCTTCAAGGCTAAGCGGGATCTAAAATTGAAAGTTTACTGTAGGTCAACGATGAGACTCAACCTGGTTCCTCACATCCTTTTCCTCAAGAAAAAAGGCAAATAAATATATTCCTGTGAAACCAGGATAACGTCCTGTTTTCTTACTCATACATCTCTTCATTTAACACATCTTCAGGTTTATTACTCCATACTTTTGGGCTACATTTTAATACAAATACCTGTGCTTTTTACCCCTAACATTTTCAAAGCAGGCTCGTTACTTTACTTTCAATTCATTCAAAGGGAATTATCCATCCCGTTCCTTTTGCATTGCGTGCCTTCCCAACAAAACCGACTTCAACCGAAGTGGATTGAACAGTAACACATGAATAAAACCAAACGTTACCAGATGAAAATGATGTAAGAAACACAACCCTGTCTCCTAGAGATTGTGGTCAAATGCAACTAAATTACAAAATTCAGCTATGTTTTGTAATAAATGTGATGCCACGTGCATTATGTTTATTACAAGCCTAATCAGTGACTTGATCTTGTTGCAAGGAAACATATTTTTCTCAATGAAGGATCTGCCAAAATGGTAGACATACAAAATCCAGGACTTTGCCACCAGAGACTGGAGTTCACATCCTGACTCAATAGATTCCTTTTTCATTTTATTTGAAGTCAGAATGCTTTAAGAGTCTTCACTTTATATTAACATGATGTGAGGTTCAGTACTGCACACAATCAGCTGGTAGAGATATCCTTTAAAGGCCAAATTTTTACTTTTGCACTTTGAGTACATTTCAAAGCTTGTACTTTTGAACTTTTACTGCAGAAAAGAAGTTGAACCGGGGCTCCTAGTCCTTTTCTACATAAGTATCTGATATTCTACTTGAGTAAAGAACGTGTGGACTTCTGTCACCTCTGCTGATAAAGGTGATTTTGTTGTAGTTCTGTTCAAAGGGCAATCATGGACTCAGTCCTCAGTGACAAAGGTGAGCAAATAAAAAAGTTCTTGCTTTTCTAGGTGATTCATCACTGATGCTGCTTCTGACAGAGGCGACCAAGGAAATGTAGCTTTGTGTTCGCCTGTTTGTTAACACTTTGTCTTTAAATCAATGGAAACTGAATTGTTTTGAGTTTATAGATGGAAGATTTTTGGTAAGTCCTCAAGTTTCCTCAGTGTGACTATAATGAATTAAGCTCCATACCTTCCAGTGACTTAATATTGATGCTTTTTTGATTTGTCTTACTTGAAAAACAGATGGCTCAATACACTGGCATGAAGCGACTCCTCGACATCAATCTAATGAAACCCAGTTGTATCTCGTTGAATGTCTGGTTAGTGTCCAAGCGAGTACGTTGCAGGGACCCTATTGTAATCTCATTATTCTTGTTACTATTCTTGCCAGTTTTCTTCGCTAAAAGTGTTTGTTCAGCAAAAACTGTAGCACTTACAAATATCAAAGTTGACACATAGGTTGAAAATTCCCCAGAACTATTAAGGCACCAACACATGGCGCACGGCACCCGTAGGTAAGAGAAACTAGTTTTATCTTGCTAGTTTTTGTTAGCTAACATGTTTAGCTAACACCAGTTAACATTCTTTTCCACAGTGGAAAGGCTGGTGATGTTAGCTAGCAGGTTTAATCTTAAAACAATGTGATTTCTGGTCCCATCCACGTTTCAGTGGTGGCATGATAAATTACGAAAAGGAAATACTAGTTAACTATTGTAACTCCAGTTCTATGAGTATGTGCGTAGAGGTCTAATGGACGTCGCCATCTGAAAAACACAAGTTTATATAGGTAGGATAGAGACGTGTTCCTACCATGAGGCACAAGCTGCATTTTATAAACTAACGAACATTTGGAAAAGTAGTCAATTCAGAAAATGTGCTAAACTCAGGATATTCAAGTGTCGTTCTCATATTCCTGTACGGTTGTTAAACATGGAGAATGACAAAGGGCCTTAGATGAATATTGAAAATACACTGGCCTGTGAGTGTCAAGTGAGGAGATCAGGCAAAAGGCAGAAATAGCAGAGATTATGATGAAGATGCTGGAAGTATTCTGCGAATGGATGCAAGTGAACGCCCGAAAGTTGCTCTTACATGGATGCCGGCCAAGAGAAACATGGAGGTGAACTGTAGAAAGAGAGCGAGTATTGTTAGGAATCCAAACCTGGGGCAGAGTGGCTTCAAGAAACAGAATACAGAGGGCTCACTCAGGGAGATGATGATGATGATGATGATGATGGTGGTGATGGTGATGATGATGATGATGGTGTGTCTACCATCCATGTGCAAACCCACGCCCAAACCAAAGCACCATTTGTTCCTTGGACCCGTTATTGCCGCTTGCAGTTATATTTAATTTTGTTATGTTACAGCTAAGAAGAGAAGCAACTTGGCCTGAGGAGATAATAAGAAATCTCAGGGATGATGCTCATTGTTGTACCTCTCCAGACGAAGCCATTGTTTACCGGACAGCGTTATAATCCAGGTCTTGTTTGTGGGCTGGTATAATTTCCTTTCATCCTGTAGAGATAACACGCTGTGACAACTCAATTGCTATACTTGTTCCTACTTTTGGTATTTAAACGAGCAATCACAGAAATGCTGTAGGACCCTTTTTCTTCAAATGGCTTTCCAATGAACACTTGCAGGCCTGAGTTTAATGCATAACATTGAACATTTCAGCAGAGCAGCTTGGATTTAGGGCGACATTTGCTGCCAGAGGTCGGCGACGTTTCCACACTTTAACACGTGCAGCGAAAAGACGTTTTGTTTGTTGGTAATTTATGGGTAAAGCGTGACACTGACACTGGAAAGTATAAGGTCAGAGATGAGTCACCCTGGGGCCATGCAGACTGAAAAGCTATTTTCATAATGCCATTTAATGAAAGGGTGTTTTAAAGGGAGAACACGCGCACAAACACACCTTCTCTCTCACACGCTGGCCTGGTAACGTCTGCTATTTTTGACCATTTTCCTGTTATATAATTGAGAACACTCGCACGCGCACACACACTACTGTTATCTTTCCTCTATTTCTGCCCAATTTGGTACAAAGTGAATTTAAGAAACACCGGGGAGTGGACATAAGCAGCCAGTGGGCACACACACCTGTACACATCAATAAAACTAATTGCAAAACTAATGATTTTCTCTACAAATGCACTTCAAAGTGTTTTGCTGCTAATCCACGAGGTTGGCAGGTGAGATAAGGAATAATGAGCTGAGATTCGAGGTTATCTATTCATGCTGATTTGAAAGGAAGTGGTAATTATTGTTTGTCTGTGATTTATTTATTGTTTGTCCTAACGTTACCTAACCTGTGAAAACTGTTGTACCTTTTATGAACATTTTGGAAGAAGGCTCTGACTTTCAGTTTGTCAGATTGATTTAACTTTGGGAGGAGTTAGAGCTGAAACAGCCGAGTCGCTCACAGCTGCTTTGTGTGTTATTCACTTTGGTTAATTCCAGGTTTTGTTTTGTGTATTTCCTCAGTGTTAGCGTACTTATAAGTGTCAGGAAACCTGATTCCTGTCACGTTGTCAGGATCCGACTGCCTTTATTTGGAACAGATTGTGTTGTTTTACTCGTGTATTTTCAAATTCTGTTATTGTTTTTTTCCCCCTTTATTAGCTTTAAGATCCATTATTTTTTACCTACTTTTTGTTTGGGAGTCGGGTCTCTCCTGCTATTTGTCCGTGTGCTGGATTTCAGTGATAGATGGAGAGTTTGTGTCATTTTTGTATTTGTATTTTCGTATTTCTGTGGGTCTGTGATTTTCAGAAAGAGGTTTTGGTTTGGACTTCAAGCAGAAGTTATAATGAAAAGACTCCTGAAGTGAATGAATGCTTCTAATGGCTCCCACAGGCAACGACTCTGCAGACAGAATACACCACCGACCAAACCCGAGGTCCAAATGTCTCCTTTAATTGTGTCACAATCATTTTATTAATATAAAACTGCAGAAAAACACGGCCGTATTCTCTTCTAATCCTACGCTGAAGAGGGTTCGTTCCTGCAGCTGCACGCTATGTGTTCGGTTTCAAAAGTCTGCCTCAAAGTTATGGGCAAAAACAATAGACTGTATGAGGAAAAGGGGTTGATAACTAGCTCCCACTAGACACAGCAAAGCAATGGATTCCATTTTTCATACGGATGCAGAGTACACCTTCGATAAATCAGACTCTTAGGTCCAAACAACACCTTCGTAGATGTGAAAATACACGCTACAGCGAGACAGATCAAATCAGCATGCAGCAGCTGTGGCTGTTTACAAGTTTACGGTCAAATCTGTGGAATATATCAACATGTGAGAATAGTTTAAGTCTTCCCGTTGCTTTTTTCTCGGGGCACGGTGGAACATGACGCAGCAGAATCCACAGCGGGCTGATGGATTCAGATGGCTAAAAGGAGGAGGCAGTGGATGGTGGGGTGATTTTATTTAACAAATGAAAAATGAAACTCGCTGCACAGAGAAGAAGAAGATAAATATGACACGCATGAAAAAGCTGTTTGTATCTGGAAAACACTTAACTTTCAGGACGGCAATTTGAAAAGCTTTTTGTCTGCGCTGACAAGTCAAAACTGGAGAAAACCTTTTTTTTTTTTGTGAAAGTAAACAGACGTATTTCACAGCCTCAATATACAGTAAATAAGGCCAATAAAAAAATGAGCAGACTGTAGAACGCTGTGTCATTTCCCCATGTGTGTTTGAGGCCACATCGTTTTTCTATTTCAAACTTTCGTCGTCTTAGTGTGGACTGTTATCACATTCTACATCCCTCTTATTGGACGAACACACAAGCAGCTTAAATAGCTTCTTCTACTTGTACTTATTCACAGTTCAGTGACAGAAAACACTTTCTTTTGCATTTCTTCCTGTCTCATAGAAATTATGCTTTCATGCAACTAAACCACAAATCCAATTACGTTTGGTAGTCAACATACTGCTGCTCATTGTGTTCATTACAAACATAATCAGTGCCTCAATTTCATTGCAAGGAAATGTAATTTCTCACTGGAACATGCGCAAAATCCTGTGTTTCCTCAGTAGGCAGGAGATACTTGGGGTGAAGTTTGTATCCCAGCAAAGAGAGGTTACGGTCAGAAGATTGGGAGTCTCTTCGTTATTATGTACAGGTGGGAATTTTCACTGGCCTCGCGATTCGATTCAAGTGCGATTCACCATTCAGTGACGATTATCGATGCATCTCAGCGTATTGTATCCTCAACTTTAAGACAAACAGTCAGATGAACTCCATCTGTTTAGACTCCAACTATCCATGATATAAACAGCTGCATCTTTTCAACACCAGTGTCGAAGTAAACATGACAAAAACATGACGTGAATCCTTCTGCCGCGCATTACAAGCAGACATGCATCTTTGAAACAAAATATTTCCACACCTCTCCTGTGAGAGCGTTGGAGAAGGGATGTAGCTGTTTTCATTGTTCAGGTGTTTTCATTGTGGAGAGAGAGGTCTCTGGAGAAATGACCTGAAAACAGTCAATCAGTAGATATGTGGCCGGACTAACCCACATCCTTCCAACTCAACGAATGCCGGTCTGGAGATGGTCCAGTATTTCACTATGCAGTACGTGTAGCTGAATGTAACGCCGCTGTGGGAGACGGGGATGAATCGAACAGGCTTAATCCATTTCACATTGGCATCTTTAAAACACTGCTCATCTGGGGCCCGTCGTCGAGCATTATGTATGGTTAAATACAGACATAAACATTTTACATATAAGACAAAGGTATTTCTGCTATTTCTGATCCGAAATGAGCCATTAAAGCAACAGCGACAAACACGTTTCTATTGCCAAAAATCTGAAGCAGCATTCCTTCCTTTTTTCCTCTGTTTTTTTCCCCTGAACTCAGCACAGTACCGAACGGCGCCAGGATCAGAACGACAAAACAGGAAATGCATGTTTCGGGTCAACATTTGCCTTTTGAGGACTTCCAAGCTGCAAATCACATTTTAATGAACACTTCTGCCTCTCATTTCCATAACAAAAGGATGATTTCTCATACTGTTGTTTATAAATCTGTGCTTTGTTGAAGAGTTTTTCTCTGAACGGTGTCGCGGTGATCTGAGTCTGCAGCTCCCTGCAGAGTTTGAGTTTTGGAAGCCTCTCCCCCATGATTGGCCATAGCAGGGGTTGAAACACTTCCAATGTGCTATAAGAATAATAATGGCCTTTTTCCACTCTTTCCTTTATGTGCTGTATCATTTCGGAGACTATTTGGAGACGGTATGAATTTTGACACAGCCTGGAAAATCTGCATTCATGGAGACGCTCCAAGAAGACTCCTTTTAACCTGTTCTTTTTTTTGTTTTTTTGTTTTTATGAAGGGCATTGTGCAGATAGATAGTAAAGAAAAGTAGAAGGGTATTTGTTGATTAAGTCTTGTTGTTTTCTTTAGTTTTTCTGCCACCATCCATCAATCTTCTTCTGGTTCTTTAAAATATTCCATTATCTCTCTGCAAACACATTCACGCTCAGTACCAGAGAATAAAATATTAATGCTAGTGCTTTTCATAAACAATTTTAATAAAACTGGTTGGGAGCTGGATGACACTTTGCAAACATTCAAAGAACACAGTCTGGCCATCACACCTATCTTAGTGAGCTGTGCAGAGTTGTGAAAGTAGACAACATTTAAACGACTAAACTTTTCAGATTTGATCCCATCTGGCAGTTTTACACCGTTATGCAGTATTCTGATTTCCCCTTCGCCTTCAAATCCATACATCTGTTGCACAAACTGGTTCCTGGTTCTAATGTATGCACTAGTATTTGGGGTTTTTGGCATTCAGTGTTGTATTTTTTTATCAGCAGTAAGTCATTAGTTTATTCACTTCTCTACAGTCATTACCTCACTGTTCTTTAAGAGGTTTTTTGCAGGTGAGACATGGATTGAGAGGCAGATGACTGTGTATTAGTACAAACCGGGGATGAAAACGGGTGAAGACTACGCAGCGACTCCTGTGTATACGTGTAGTAGGTGCAGACAGACACAAAAGGTCACATTCTGCTACAAAAAGTTTCGCTTCCACCTGTTTCTTTTCTTACACTTAGTTTGATGTTCCGTTCCACGTGCATTGATGAATTACTCTGAATTTGATGTTAAGTAATTCAGATTTATTGATTGAGGTATTTGTTTCTTTGACTTCGATGTTTCGTAAAGTGAAACTGTCGTTCTCTGCTTCTCCTCCCTCTCCGTCACTCATCAGCCTCCTCATTTTCAACTGGCCACTCTGCTACTCAGCTCTCGCTCACAGCAATCATCTCGCTCATCAGCTTCACCTGTGCCCTCAGCTGTCTCAGATTGTCTATTAATCCACTACTCATACGCCGGCTTCACACTCCTTCAGTGCCAGATTGTTCTTCAGGTCATGCGAGACTTTCCAGCATCCTTGTGTCTGATCTCCTGGTTCCAATCCTGTCTTCTGTCCCCGACAATCGAGCTCTGTTTCTGCCCCGGACGACGAGTGTCACGTTCCCCCTCCGTGAGGTCCGCTACACGGAAGCAGCCCGACGCGGTGGTACGACACCGCTGGTGTTATCGGCTGATCTTCCGTCGGCGTTTTCCTGCTCAAAACTATTGGTTGTTACATTGGCCTTTTAAAAATCCAGCTGTCCTCGACAGTCTGCACATCTTTCAAATTTGATTCCATCGTCTCGACGGAGTCCCGTAAAGCTTCGTTCTCTTTTGGTTTTGGTTCTCCATTTGGTACAGGAGTTACAGGATGAAACGTTCCTTATTTTAACACTTTGTATAGTGCACACACATCACAGATATTTGAAGCTTTTATAACCATTAGCTGCACATCATTCTGCCTCTAGGTGGCGCCGAAAGGTCTTAAAGTATCTTATGTTTGTTTCACGGATCGTTCAATGTTGTGGAAACAGTTTTCTGTCAATAACATCTTAGTCACCGTGTATTGATCTGTAAGTTGTGATTCCTCACTTAATACTGTATTAATAAGCAGTAACTCATGTGGAATAACACACTAATAAGTGCTTTATAATGACTAATAGACAACATGCTACTAATATCTAGATGTTAATGAGCAGCTGGTTAATGGTTCATTTAAAGAAGTTTTCTAAAGTGACATTACACTGATAAAGTAAAAGAAAGACTTCCCTAAGTTCTCCACTTCGCTGATTGATGACACGGCGTCTGTTGTGACCAGCAGCTCTTTCCTCTCTCTTCTCTGAGGCAGAACATACATTTATGCATAACTGGAGTATTTTACTCCTTTAAGGGCTCTGTTATCTGTCACCGTTGATTATCATATGTAGTGAATTTACTTCAATGGAAGTATCAGCTATATGTTTTGGGGGGGCTAGAAGTAGTTCCAGCGAGGTTCATACTGGTTCACACTGAAATAAATGAGTAACTTTGAAACGGCTCGAAGCTGCCTCACATTCACCGTCTCATCAGTGTCGCGTCTCTTCAGCCTTGTGCTCGGCTCCAACAAGCAGCGTTTCCATCATTTCTTTGATTACCTGATTGATTTGGGATTTTTTTTTTTTTAAGTATCGCATTAGAAAAGGTTCATGGAGAAGAGTTCGTGCACCTAATGGGAAATGGAAATACACGTTTCAATTCTGACACAATGAACATTTAACCTGCGTGACTCATTTCTGGATTATTCCCACAAAGCGTGAAATACGGCTGATGGAAGCAACAGGTCGCGTGGACTGATGAGAACAAAATAACAACAGGCATTTTACATCGAAAGCAGCTCTGTTCAATACCGCCATGTACCACAGCCTCCAAACCAGTCCTTAATTTCTATTTTCTTTTTTCACTATAAGCGTGTGACACAGCAGAGCTTTTTTGGTGAACTTTTCCAGTCGACAACTTTCATAGGAATGAATGCGGTGCCACTGTATCCACTGCACAGCCACACAAGCCAAGTGCTGAGATGAGACTCAACATATCTAGTGGTTAATTTAGAAAAGTGTGAGTAAAACATTTGGTACCGAGTGTAAGGAGGTTTTTCTTTCTCTTTTGCTTTTCACTTCACGTTTTGCTTTTGTCTTGGTCTGGACATTCAGGACTGACTGATCTAACCAGGCTGCTGCGTTTTTCTCACGTTAACTTCGATTGTCTGTGGACTCCATGTTTATGAACTTTATTCTCAGCTCAGCTAATGGAATCCTCTCAAAGTACTCGTCCTCAGCGCTGCAAAGAGCATGCAATTTGTCACTCTCTGATTGAGTTCCTGCCAGAAATAGGCCAAAGAATATTTCGATTATTGATGTAGCTTCATTTAATTCCACCTGCAGGAGGGAAAAAAAGGAAAGAAATTACATATTTAAATGAATCAGTGATGATACAAAGAAACAGATTTGCGCTAATTTCTGCCTTTGCCGTATACTGAAGGATGAAATGATGGACAAACACACAAATGTATTTCGGTTTTCTATATAACTTTTCACCGTCCTTTCTGCATGATCACAGAAAGGCTACATCTCAAAGATGAATGGGGTTTTATGTTTGTCTTGTTGTGTCTGCCACTAACTTCATTTTCTTGTGTTTACGCCGACTTTGGATTTTGTCTGCAATCTTTTCCAAATCTGCTTTCAGTATCAAACAAAAACAACACAAAATCTACTTTAAATGTCTGAGAGTGTCACCGTCTCTGCTTTATTTTCTGTCTGTTCTTAGACGTAGTAGTCTGAGTTTGTGTCTGGTTCTCGGCATCAGAATCTGAACCTCCTCCTCCTCCTCCTCCTCATCTCTGAGACTCCCACTTCTCTTTGGGGATCCTCGCCTACTTTTCATACTTTTATAAACACAACTGATATCTGTGTTTGTTGGAAGTTTCTCTCTAGAGTCAGCTTAAAAAAAAAAAAAAAAATCAACCCTGAAGAATGCCGACTGTAAAATGACTATTTGTGGCCTGAAAAAAACCATCCCCTTGTGTCCTATGACTCATATATGAATGTTAACCACAATTAATATTTATATGCATTCGGTTGTCATTGTCATCCTGTTTGAGCCACATTTGCAACAGTATTTATAACTTTTGCCGTGGGTACTGATGCTCACATGTTCACTACTATATTTGGCTTCATTATCCCACACAGAGCCTCTGAAGGGATGCATTATGGATCTGTTTGCTTAAAGAAAGTTAATGTTAGTGCTGATGGAGGCTCTTTACATCCGATGGGGGGACTATATACACATTTCCTCTCCTTAACTTTGTTCAGAGAGAACTTTTAACCCCTATTATCAAAAAACTATGCTCATGTAATGGATGAATGATTAAAGAACTGGGTGGAACTCTAACTACTGATCTAACGATCTATCTGCTAATTTTAAGCTATGCAACTGATGTCTTAACATGTGATTAGACAGTATTTAAAAACCCTCCGTGTTTCATGACGTCGTATTCGACATCGATGCACGTATGTCACGAGGTCTAACTCGAGAACCGGAGGTCTTTGTTTTTTCCTCGTGAAGAGCAGACTCTCTCCTTTCCGATGGCTTTTTAATCCATCCTTGAACTTCCGTGTCTTTTCCGGACCTTTTAAACTTTAAATTCGTAGTGACAGATCGGACATTGAACGCCTTATCATGTCAAAAAGTTTTTTTTCTTGTCAGTCTTGTTACCTCTGCTGTGCAGGCCATATTACGTCCCGGCTGTCAGGTGACACACTCGACCAATCACAGCCATCTCCAGGGGGAAACAGCCGTAGTCCGACTTCTATTCTTCTCTCGCTTGTCGTGGTGTCGACACAGGTCTTTGTGAACCAACCTACACTTTGGTGCTGAACTCAGACATGTCCCAACAGCTTTGCTGACCCGCGTTGTCCAGAAATCTGCCAAAAGGAGGCGCTGCTGTGTAGTGAAAAGATGCAAAGCAGCAGAATGAACGTTCAATCGACATACAAGACTTTTACTGAATTCCGATTGAAGCCCCTTTGTATAACTGGAACTGGATTACAGCTGCATTTATGTTGTAATTTAATCACATAATGCTGTTATATGTAAGTAATTACACTGCAACACTGATTATAAGAGTAACATGAGCAGCTGATCTCAGAGCAGTGCAGGAGTACTGTAAGTCTCATTTTCTTTTAGCTCTGTCACTACTTCCAATTGTGCATTAGACTAAAACTGTCAGAGATATTTGATAAACTGTAGGTGTTCGTGAGTAGCAGGCGCTAATTAAAACAACCTGAAACTGTGCTACTTGAACAAAATAACAGCAGGCGCACTTCCCTGTCACACAAAATACAAATACTCAACTGAAAATTGGAATGGACATACGTTTTCTTAATGTAAACCAATAAGAATGTATGCTGATCCCTAATGGACCAATCATAATGAAGTAATCACTGTTCTGTGAGTTGCACGTGACCATTAGAAGACGCTAAGTAATTAAATTAAATATAACCATGAGCCACAATAACCTGCTGGATCACATGACCTATGGGTTTGTTACTTTTGTAAGCGTAAAGAAATACAATTAACTTTCACTAATCCACATATTCATGAATGAAATGTGGTCATGTTTGTTGTGAACTTTCAGAAGGGAAGTGTACCAATTAGCGGCATCGTTTCCAATTAGAAAGGATACGCGGCCAGCAAAGCTCGCCGGTTTTCATGGCTCATTCGTTCACGGGACATGACATTATCTCCATGTGACTGTGTAAGAGTTCACTTCATACAGATTTCATATGGTCAGTGTTTTTTTTGTTTCTTTTTAAATTGGTGGAATCAAAGATGTGTCAGGGGACCAAGTGGAGATGGAGAGAATAGGGACAAAGGCAGAGAAAGAAAAAGAAAAGTGATGATACAGTAGAAGATGGTATGAGTGACTGAGGCAGATGTTAAATTATTCTCTTTGACTCACAATAATAAAATCATTTGATCAGTTGAATATGTCCCCATTCTGTCCCCCTATGGGCTCCAGCGCTCCCTCCAAATATCCCCCACTCGTGTGAGATCCAAGGCTGACAGCCCAGGCGAGTGGGATGGAATTGAGCGTGAAGCAATATTTGCTCCAAAGTCAGCAGTGCTGAGCCCTGGAGAATGAACTGTGGGTTTTCTGTTTGACTTTAAATCTTTGAAACTACAAGAATATGTGTGGGTTCTTCGGCGCCACCTGGGTGGGATTACAATCCTGAGAGTGTTGTTTGTGATGCTCAGAAACACAGTAACCAAGTCCGTTTGGGTGCATTAAATGACATAAAGATGTGATCTAAAAGTTCGGACCTCTAACCCAGCATATTACTCATTTTAAACACATACCTTTTTTTTCTTTTTCCATGTTGTGATTTCTAATCATGAAGAGTTAGTTACAAATAAATAGACACAATTCATTTGAACCAACTTCATTCTAAATAATGCAAGTTTACGCAGGCACATGCACATAATACGAGCACACAGAACAGTATTTGAAATTGGAAAAGCATCCAAGAAACACATCTCCAAAATGAAGCCAATACATAAGTATCTTAAAGTGTAATACCACTAGTAGCCACTAGATGCTGACTTCAACAGGCCTGGCTCCTATAGACTTACTTCCCTCTAAAAATACGAAATCAATAAACTTTTCCAGGAGTCATTCTGTTGTCATTTTATTTGTTCTGGTCCATCTTTGAATTATTTC
>JAPQRN010000148.1:0-20002 GCA_037367275.1 Coranthus polyacanthus | reverse complement strand
TAAAGGTGGAAAAAGTTGTGAAATTATTTATCTTGGTGTCATTTTTTTACATCACAAAAACCTGGCATTTGAACAGGTGTGTAGACTTTTATATCCACTGTATATATATATATATATATATATACTACTTCTTTTTCTCATTTGTGGCTGTGCTTTTTAGCATACGTTTCTATTTACCCAAATGCATATCCCCTCTAGCCCTCAATATCAAGTATCTATCCTATGGTCCTTTAGCAACCAAGCTTACACTGTCTCCGCACTGTAACCTAGCAACGGGTCTGCCACTTATATGAAATCTTGTTTAGGATGCTTTTTTTTTTTCAAATAAGGCAGAGCAGATGGCATAGTGATATTCTGTTTGTGCACTAGCTGTGTCCAACCATGCATTCATTCAATATTCCTCACTTAATAAACTGTTAATACTCAGTAAGCAGTGCTAAGGAATTGCATTAATGTTATGCCTTTGCACACCCAAATAAACACAAATATTTGGATGCAGCCAGTGTCTAATTACTTATCCAGAATCTTTTTATTTAAGTTCACATTGTGATTCTTCAGGTCTCGTTAACTGCAATGTATTTTAAAGTGGATCAAAAAGCTTGTCTGTCTGTGGAATAAATTACTGTCTACAGAAATCCCCATTCCACAGATAATACAAGTTTGACACATCTTATTGTTAAAAGTTTGACTGTTATCTATTGATCTTTTATTCTGTTTCCTGGATTTGGTTGTTATTCTCAGTTGGAGCAAACAGTGTTACACACTAAAGCGTCTGAGATACAGTAACTCTGAGCTGAAAAACTAAGGGGCTCTTCATCTAAACCTTTGAAGCCCTCTCAGTCCCTGCCAAGGAGAGATAGGATCAGTAGACAACCCCTACATTTTCAATTTTGTGCTATCACACACTGAGGAGATGTGTCAACAGTGGGGTCCTACAGCAAGTAAACACAGGAGTCTGACAAGCAATAACCTAGATTCAACATCGCCTCCGGCCCTCTCTCACTAAAGGTCTTCCACTTTCATCTCATTTAGATCCAGATCTGTTGATCAAAAATGACGCCTATCCCCCGCAAAACAGTGCTGAGAATGTTTTCTTGGGCTGTCCCTCATGTTACAGAGGGCTCTGCCTGTACCGGCTGGTGTGGTACCATTAGTGAATCATGGGCTTTTTCTTCAGCTGTAGATCTTCGTTGTTAGGATATTTGCTTTTAACAGTACATCAACATGTAGTTGACTGTAAGCTTGGTTTAATACACAAATGCACAGTGTCCAAAAGGGCATTCAGGTTACAGCATAGGCTTAGGCCCTGTTCAGACCTGGCATTAACATCCATCCTGAGGGATCTGAATGTTTGTGGACAGCTCTAATGGAAGGTGTAAACACACTCAGGATGCATTGAGGATGCACTCAGATCTGATCTTTCAGGACTCATTTGGTGGTGGTCTGGGAGGCATATGCCCACATCCTCTTAGAAGTCTGAACAGGTATGCTTTAGAGGTGTAAATCTTCACTGACCTCACAATTCAATTTAGTTAGAATTCACCAGTCAACAATTCGAGTGCACAACGATTCACACTGCATCTCAATGTATTGTATCAAAAATTTTCTGTATTACTCCACGTCATCAGTTAATACAAGTAGACAGATAAATCTGAACTCTCAAAAATCAGACTACATCTATCTGTAATATAAACAGCCACATGTTTTCAAAACCCATCTATGTGTGACCCACCACAGTATTATAAAAACACAACATAAATCCCTCTGCAGTGCATTACAAGTAGAGATGTGAGGATTCTCTGGCTTCACTATTTCATTTGATTATGATGCATCTTTGAAATGGAAAATGTCCACACTTCTAGAATGTGTCCTGTGAATGACTGAAGGACTGTCTTCTCTGCTGATGTTGTATTCAAATGTTTTAAAGACATCTGAAAAATGTAGAAAGCCCATAAAGATATATTATGAGTGCTTAATATGTGTAGAGCTGCCTGAACTCACCAGAACAATGCTCCACCACTTCTCTTTTTGTGTTATCTACATAATTTGATAGAAATTCATTAACATGTTTGAGGGTTTGAGTCAACACTAAGGCCTATGTCATAAAGAGAACCAATAAAAACAAATACAACAGTCCAAGTTGTCTTATCGATTTTGAAGGTGTATTGATTGATTCACAGCATCACATTGAATAAAAGGCAAGGAAACACTCCACCTCAAAAGATGGCAACTCAGTGAATAACATTTGGAAAGAAACATTACAAATCCAGCCTGTTCAACTTGAAATGAAAGCTTCCACTATGTTTTAGGATGCAGATGAGCTTGTTTATTTGCACACTGAGCGGGAAGTTAGAACCGATTGCAAGTGGTCACCACAGACACATTTGGGGATGCATTTTAATGACTGAACATCCTATGTTATAAAAAAAATGTGGACGGAACTGGAAGTGAAGGTAAATTGGACAGAGTTCAATGACAGGGAAATTATGTGACTAACAAAAAACAGTGGTTATAAAGAGAAACTTGAGAAATTGTTGATTCAACTTTTCTTTTGTTAGTTTTTAGCAGAAATGGAAGAGGCAATGAAAGGGTAGAGTAGTTTGAAGCCATCACTGTATAGCTAAGTCCACCGCATAAAGGCTCCCTTAGAGATTCAAATCTTGCCGATTAAAATAGTGTCTCATGAGCCTGTGTGTGTGTGCTCATGTGTGCTTATTTGAATGTGTTTAAATGTCTTTGTGGGTGGCTGCGTGTGTGTTTGAGCAGCCTAAATACTGAAGCTTTTAACATCAAAGCTTCAAGAGGATTTAAGTGCCCAGAAACTTACCAATTATATTGTAAGTGATGTCCAGCAGGGACTGTTGATGAGCTGCCCTCAATAGAAAAGACTTCTTTTTTTTGGGAAAAAAAAAAACTTTTTAAGGACTTGGTTTTTTAATAACTAGCCTCCAAACCACCTTAAGTGTAGCGTGTGCCACATTTATGAATCACTGCCCACATCTCAGGTTGTGCGAGGCCTTCAAAGATCAGTGAATTTGTTCCTATGAGTTGATGTTTATAATCAACTAAGCCAATCGAGTCTTTGTAGGTGGGACTAACTCTGCCAATCCAAGACTATACACATACCTACTGCTGTGAAAAATATTACAACCAATTGTACATGCAGTCTGTCCGTCTGTCTGCCGGCATCTGTCACCTACTTGAAAATTTTACACAAGATGGTCCAGATGTGGATCTAGATTCTAGAATTTTTTAAAGGATTCTTCACCAAAGGGACATAGGGCACTTTTGGACATTTTTGTCATTTTCTTGGAAATGAAGGCAGTTATGAGAAAAAAAAAAATATATATATATATATACATATATATATCACAAACATGCTGCATGACAATATCTCTGATCAATTTCTTTCTGATCCAGAAGACGATTCTGAACTGAGAACATATTTTTATTTCTAAATCTGCCATTGATGGATGTACATAAACTATATGACCCAAGGTTTGAGGACAATTTCAAAAACATCCGATATGTAATTGCTGAACATGTCATTCCAAACCTCAGGAACACTGTTGCTGCTGTAAGTCCCATCATTTCTGGTTCTTGCTTTTAAGAAAATTTTGGAACTTGGCTACAAAGATTTGCTCCATTCAGCCACAAAATCTGTGTGATGTGGCCTGGCCTTCAGTCTGCATTCATGTTCATCCCAAAGGTGTTGGATGGGGCTGAGGTCAGGGAGCTGTACAGGACACTTTAGTTTTTCAACACATTGGGAAAACCAGTTCTTTATTGATTGAGCTTCATGCACAGAGAGACTGCCATGTTGAAACAGGATCTTTCTCAGGATATTTTTGTTTTTTTTAACCAAGCTGTTGACTTCATAGTGAAACATATTAAACCAAAAAAACAGCTGCACACCAATGCTACAAAGTGCATGATCAGGGTTGTCCTTTTGGTCATATAGTGTACATGCAGGTAATAGATCTGATAGTACTTACATTTGAAATCACATCCACACCACTCCAAGTAACTTTGGAACAATTGATGAAAAATCAATCCAAATCCTAGGAGGATGTTTTAAGGATCAAAGAACTGATTTATAACACACGATAGTTCAGAAAGTGGGTTGTATAAATGCTTTGTACTGTTGAGATTATTTCACTGTAACAGAGAGATGCTCCTTCCCTGTGGAAGCTGGTCAAAGAGCTGTATTTCAGCAGCACAATGAGACACAGCATCGCTCCAAGCTGATCACTGCCTGTCTGAAGTGGTCTAGTATGTCGCCTCCTCTGAACCTAATCCAGCACTTGTGGGGCCTAAAACACCAGGTGGAGGATCGTCAGGTGTCCAACATCAGGCAGCTCAGAAAGGTCACCACAGAAAAGGAAGAACATCCAAACAAAGACCTGTGAACTCAGTGTCCAATACGATCAAGGCTGTTCTGAAAAACAATGGTTCTCACACTAAATATTGACACTGGTGCAGATTCAAAGTGACTAAGGTTTTCCCTGCAGGGTGGGGTGTATGAGTGTCCTCCCACAAGAAATTTTTACATTTTTTAATAGAAATGTATCATTTTGGACCACTATTATTCCTATATTACTATTATTATTATATACAAAACGTGTCTACTGGGGACCAATGACAACCATTAGATCTGGGAAAAGTCATTTATTTACTTTAATTTGGTTTAGGTGGTGCCCAAAATGACTTGGGTGCTGCACCTAAACCTTATAATGGCTGAGAAAAACCTGTAAGGGTGGACACACTTTTGTTACCACTGGCTTCAGAAAACTCAACTGTATCTTTGTTTTGTTTAATGAAATAGTTGTTTTGTATGTACAGATAAATCAGAGAATGTCCACTGTATAATACACTTCAAGTCAGTGCCTCTAATGTAGCTGCTGCAAAGGTTACAGTTAAATAATTGGGCCTGGCTAGCAAGGTTCACAGGTCAAATTAATTCATTTATTTCAACTATTTGAGTTAATAGTTAGTTAACATTAAAGTTAATATGATTTATATAATTTGGTTTATTTACAAGATTCACTTTACAGTCTTAATTATTAACATATTTGTGTTTGTGCAGTTAGTATTTACATACTTACAGGTTTAAAGGTAGACCGTATATTCTGTGAAATAGCTCTAATAATAATTGCTGAATCTGCTTATTTGTTTTACGTACATTTACCTCAATATGTCATTCTGGATTCTGATTGGTTATGTAGTTAATTCTGATTGGCTATAAAAGTTTCCTGGTAGCCAGGACTCAGGAAGTAAGGAAGGATGGACACATGTTGTTGTGTTGTAGCATGTGAAGTTGGACTGTAAAGTTGACTGCTTGTCAAAGTTAATCCATTCTGCTGTTTCTTCTTATCAAGAGTAACTCATCACCACCTACCAAACCCGCGCATTACACGTTAGCATAAAGTCTTATGTTAACCCTCATGTGTTCTTCGGACCCTTTTAGGGCTTCTCAATTGTATTTTTGCTCTCATTTTGGCAGGTTTTATGCTGATATGATGATATCTGGCAAAGTTGTACACTGAACACAGATGAACATTGAAAAAAAAATTCCACTGTCTAGACCAAAGCTTTGCATTCTTCCTCCTGGAGCCCTTTTTGGCCCCATTGACTATCATTGATATTTTTAAACATGATCAGTGACCTAAAAGGGCCTTAAGGGGAAAAGTGTGATTTTTTGGGATTTTTAAGGTAATAAAAAGTAACAATCTATCAAAATCAGCATTGTTGCTAATCATTGACATATCCCAGACTGATAATCCCCCCCCAAAAAAAACATGTTGCATTCGATTAGAAAATTAATTCACATTTCCTATACATGTTAATGGCCAAAAAAAAAAATCTTCATGTTTAATATGAATAAGTGACCTAAAAGGGCCTTCAAAGGAAAAAAAATGTTTTTTTTGTATTATGAAAAATTTTAGTTGAATGTCTGCTACTACAAAGGCAATTCTAGAAACACATGTGAAAAGGCAGCTCAGGACTGTATTGTTGTTTGCTAAAGTTAGCTAATTAAAGATAAACTTTCTCACTCCTACTGGAATTGTCCCCTGTGATTGGCTAGGGTGAACTAAAATCTTCTCCCAAAAATATAAGTGGAAATATCGACTTGAAAAATGAAATATGAATTTCAAGCTCCTGCAGTGATATTACATCAAGAGAGAGAGAGGGTACTGACTGTAAAGATATTCACCTTACCTCCTTCTTTAATGTAATATTTCACATTTCATATGAGATTTTGAGATGAACCAGAGGTTGCACATTTAAATAATCATCTTGTTTATGTGTTTCTCCTTTCTTCCTTTTTTTTAGTTCCTCCCAAGATCTATGACATTTCTTCTGACATCACTGTAAATGAGGGCAGCAATGTGTCGCTCATCTGTACAGCGAGTGGGAAACCTGAACCAGCCATTTCCTGGAGACACATAACCCCATTAGGTGAGTTCACTTCACCTCTCACATACCTATGCTAATGAATAGATGAACGGACGGACAGACAAATGGATGGATGAATGGAGACAGAAAATGAGAGAGCATGAACAGGATCAATAGGTGATAGACTGAGCAGAGACGGATGATAGTTATGTTGTTGCAGATTAGAAAATTGGAGGGTAAGAATTACATCAATCCTCTTACTGATTGGATGGAGTAAGAGGATTGATGTAATCATAAAATCAGGTGCACATATTGTAATGAAGAAAAACGACACAAGTAGATATTAAGCTCTTGTACAGTGGACCCTACACCGGCTCAGTTTGGAGAAAACCTGGATCTAACCGTGGCCTGATGAATAATTCAATTAACTGCCATGGTAAGGACCTACCTAATCCGACTTTTAAGTATTCGAGCCAAAGCCTGATATAGACTTCCATAGATCTCTATTATTGGACAAAAAAATTTGCAATGCAAGAGCCACATCATTAAACTGAGTGACATGTCCTTTCATCTCAGTGCATTTAGTCAGTCCTGTTTTATACCCTTCCCTGTTACCATCAAATATTCACATGCACACCAAATGTATATGTGCTGTATTCACATAGTCCCCAACACGTTTTATTTATTCCTCTTTGAATAACATTAGCTGTAAGTTTAGTGCCCAGCTATTTTTGGCAAATCTATATGTTACATATATTATATGATAATGATATTGCCTGGCTCAGTGGTTAGCTCTGTCGCCTCACAGCTAGAACATTCTGGGCTTCCCCTGCGTGAGTTAATTCTCCTCCAGTGCCCTTGACCAAGGTACTGGCTTACATCTGGAGTTAGTCCCCGGGCGCCGCACAGTGGCAGCCTACTGCTCCTAATGTACAAGGATGGGTTAAATGCAGAGAATAAATTTCCCTATAGGGACAATAAAGGTGAACTTTACTATAGTTTACTTTATATTCTGTTTTTATATTCTGGCTGTCTCTGACTCAGTCAAATCACATTTGGTTGTTCACTATCATGCTGACTGTTCAGTCCTCATTTTTTATCGAAAAATACATGGGCCATGGTTTCAGTGATGATTTTGACAAAATTATTATAGTCAATAAAACAGGGGCATCGCGATTGAGCATTTGAAAATTAATCTAAGTCAATATGATGCATGCAGCCCGGTCACAAATGGCTTTACTCACCAAATGAAGTCGCAATTAACTAACAATTAATTACCATCATTCATGTGTTGCACACCTGGTTTCCCCACCTGCCATCATCTCCAGAGTGGGGCTTAACACCAAGCACATACACACAGGGCCCGTATCCCCACCTCCCTGGGTCAGTGAAGAAGGTTTCAGCATGTCTCTTCAGTTAAACGCAAAGTATGTAACATTTCTCACTTGTGTTTGTAAACAGAACTGTTCAAACTTCCTCTCCACTCAGCAAACGAGGGAGACAGAACAGTGAGCAATAGACTGAATGGGGAGAGCGAGCGGTTTAGTGAGGAAAAAACTGTGATATAGAAAAATAAAACATTATTTCCTGATTCTGTCACAAGTGATTTAGCTGTGTGTGTCACTGACAGGTCTGTTAGAGGTGATAGGCTGAAACGTCTCTGTGTAGGTGTGTGTGTGATTTGCCCAGAGTTTTGTCTCTCAGACACAACTGTGCACTAAGAAGAGTAAAAAGAGGAGAGAGCTGTGTTACTGGAGTCCCTTGTTTTTATTGTTCCACCAATGCTGATGTATGATGCTGTTATTGATTAGCTGGTCGATGCCCAGAAACCAGAAACGATGCCCAGAAACGTCCCGAACACAGCAAAACAAAAGGAAAATAGAAAATACAGGCAAAGGACAGGGTTTCTGCAGGTAAATACACCAACACACACTGACAAAGGATCAGAAGAGATGGTTGACAAGGATTATTATTGTAAGAGGAAAATGTTGCATTCTTTGCCTTTAACCACCAGCTTGTGTTGTCACACCCTTATAATTCCTTGTTATCCCCATGCATTTTTATGAGCTTGAATTTGTTTTACTCTGTGATTGTAATCCATACTAACTGACAAATAAGATTTGCGAGATTGCCTTGAGAAACTTCCTGTGATAGGTTGTGAAACGTACCTTTCACGTTTCAAGGATACTGATAAAATGCTTATTTTGTTACGTTCTTTAAATCGTTCTATGTCTAGTTGAAATAATTCTTCAGATTGCCTTGTCAGTTTGTAAACAATCATTTCATGTGCATTAGCAAAGCATATCATTATTATTATTGTTGTAATTTAATATGGTGGCTGCTAGTCAGAGCACACATACCCCATTAAATGTTTTGAATTCTGAATCCTCCCTTTGAAAACTCATTCCAAAGCATTTAACTGTTGCGGCACAGCCCCTACCCAGCCCTTCTAGTCCTCCCTCATTTTCATATTAATGGATTAGAGCATGCTGTGCTTATCTGATAGCTGTGAGGATGACTGCATTTATCTTATGGCTGTCAAATCCTCCTCTCTGGCGTGCTTACCCTGATTGCGTTAGGGGAGTTTTCAGAAGATGATCAAAAGAGCCGTCCTCAGAGTCCGAGTGGCAGTCACTCATTCGGCTTTGAAGTGTCCACACTTTGAAGTATGCCAGGGAAGAAATGATATGCTGGTCAAATGAAAGGGTCCGGGACTAAATGTAATCACAGACTGTCTCCCAGCACATCAGAAAAGAAGCCATTTACTATGGGATCTTTGAGTCAGTTATTGTAGTGGGGGCGATTTGTCCAAACGATGTGGTACAACTGAAAGGTTGTAATAGGCTAATTACCTATCCATGGCATTCCATTAAATCTGTTAGATATGCAGAGCAGTCTGCTCCAGCCAGTGCATAGGCAACCTGGATTATGTAATCACAGTATATTGAAACACAATCTTTTGTCATTAGCTAGATTTTCTAAAGCCTGAAAACAGAGCCAAGAGGAAGTGCAGGAGTCTTGTTTCCTCGCAGACCACTTGAATTACAACATGTAACAACAGTTTTATTTTATTATGGAATTGTTGCCAAAAAAGTGTCCCAGATGTGATTGAGGATGATTTAGGAATATAATTGCACAAATCGAATATAATATTCTTTATATATTATTTTTTCATTAGTGTACGTGTTTTTGCTTCCTTATAATAATAATAATAATAATAATAATAATAATAATAATAATAATAATAATAATAATAATAATAATAATATCTTTATTTATATAGCACTTTTAAAAACAACAGTTTACAAGTGCTTTGGCAGACAAAGCAAAACAGGAAACCCAGGATTAAACCAGTAAACAGAAGCCATTCAAACCATTTGGCCAAACAAAAGAAGGCAAAGATAAAAAAAAAAAAAACAGGACAAACTGACAAAAGATAAGAAATAATACAACAAAATGTAGTATGACACTAGCAATGATGAGAATAAATAAAAGAAAGAGTACTAAAGTAAAAGAAGAAGAATACAATAAATAGAAGGAAGTGAATATTAAACTCATGTTCAGTGTTTGGTTGGTTGCAGTCTGCAACTTCAGTGCTGGATGTCACTAAATATCAATCACTGAACCTTTAATGCCATATGTAAATTAATAAATATTAAATGCACAAAGGCCATTAAACAATAGTAGTGCCATATTCCTGAAACTGCTGTACGATCTTATTAAAGAATTTTTAAAATATGGCAAGTGGATATAAGTGCCTATTTCTGCTATTTGACATTGCATACATGAAGAAACATGTAGCAAGTAGAAAGAAATTATAAAGAAAATATGTGCTATTCTAACATTACAGAAATTCCCATGGGGCACCGTAAAACAGATGTCAGATGTCTTAACAGGTGTCTGATGCTGCAGTGCACTAAGCTCTTCTGGGCACTGCTTGTATACAATATGAATATGTTATTACCCTCATTATCCTCATTGTAATCCGGTCTGTCTTAATGTGTGTCTGTCCGTGTCTGTAACCCAAAATTTGCAGCACACTTCCACTTGAAAATTTGACACAGTGTAGGTCTCTACCATATCTTGGTCCTCCCTGGAGATTCTTTCAGAAGAAAAAAAAATCACACACATGTGGCACGATAATATCTGTCAACATGATCATTTTCTCGCTGATCTGGAAGATGATCCAGAACTGAGAGGACATTTTAATTTCTAAATCCTCCATATGTGGTTGGTGTTCCTGACATACATGTGTTTCTTTGAGTGTGTTCACAGCATAGTGGAATTATTCAGAGTGGTGGATCTGACCTGAGGGTCTGCAATCTCTGATTGTCTTGTTAAGGAAGTTTTAAGGAGTGTTATTTTTATGTTCAATTTTCTGTGAATCCTTTATCACGAATCATGATGGTGTTTCTCATTACCAAGTTTTTTTTTTTTCTAATTACCAAATTACACTTTGTTTTGTTTGGCTCTTAGAACTTTAAGGAATAAATGCTACAGTCCTATTGACATGAGGCCAAACAGGTGAAATACCTCGCACAAATGTGACAAATGGCAGGTTTTATTTGCTGGCCTTACTCTCCTCAGTACTCAGCCATTTTGGTGGGAGGGGAGGGGTGGTGATTTTTTGCACTGTAGATGGTTCTCTGCTGCAGCAGTCAGTGAAGTTTGACAGAATGATAAATTGCCCTGACTGACTGTCAAGTTCCTATTCCCACACTGAGTGTTTTGTGTTTGCATTTTTCCCCCTTCTCTGCCCCTCCTGCCAACCAGCAAACTGCCAGCTAATAATAAACTTTGTGCATCCAGTGAAGTGTGGCCATAAACAGTTTATTGAGACGATAATCTGGCTCACTATTTGTGCACGTAAAGTCAATGCATATTCTTCAATTAGAGAGATGCAAAGTGAAGCAAGTGCTTGTAACACACCGATCATTTTTGCCAACATGTTAGTAAGAGAAGGCAAATGTCGCGAGCTCAATTTGCTTGAAGAATCATTGCTGTTTTGTTTAATTAGCCATGTAAAGATTGTGCTTGACAGTGAAGTCTTCAGGATTTTGTAGTGATCGGTGCATGATAACGGAGCTTGTGACTGGAAAGCCCGTTTAAATCCCCTTACCAACTAATCAGCTGATTAAATCTGGTTATGCAAAGGGAAGGTTTTGTGCTCTCCCCACCCTTATCAGCTGCTCTTGAGGTTCCCTTGAGCAAGGATTCAACCCCAAATTTCCCAGTGCTCAGTGACTTAGTGGGAAACCACCTTCTGACCCTATGACTACATGTCAGTAAAACACATTCTGAATCAACCTGTACTGTTTAATAAAAGTTGAATTTACGGAGGAAATGCCATTAGTAGCCTGGTTATACTCCCAGAATCCCAGTCTGTCATTATAAATTTAGCTCTTGACATTCCTACTTAATTTACTTTTAAAGCTTGTAATAGCTTAGGTCACATGTCAGCCTGGCAGGGTATTGGATACACATGGAGTGCATTCTTCACCACACATAGGTCATAGGGAGGGGGGGGTAGCCTTTAACATAGCGTGTTTCAGTCTGGTTGCTTGGGTGGATGGCTGGATGCTAGGCAAAATTGCTTTGATAAGCTTTTTCCATTGATAGAACCGTGACCTTTGAAAAGGCTGACTAGAATACTAGACTACACATTTGATGGTTTCCTGTGATAGGACTCAGCTGGGACGCGTTTTCTCTCTCTTTCCAAGAATCTACAGTACATTTATCAACTACAGACTATGTTTTCGTTTTGTTTTACCTTTCGGTTTATTAAAGTGCATAAGGCACGTCACACCCTGACAAAATACAGTCACATCCCACAGAGACCTGAAAATGGATCCAATAGAATTTACTTGGTCTTGGAACATAAGTCAGTCAATATGCACACTGTGCTGTGCATTATTTAAAAAAAAAACTCAAATTCACATCTCTGCCATATACAGATGGGTGACAAATTAAAGGAAAACTTGACTTGAGTGATCTGTGCTAGGATGACAATGTCCGCATCATAGGGTAGAAGAGGTCACTGAAAACTTTAGTTTAAAAATGATGTGAATCAAATGTGGGGTTGGGACCAAAACATACAAAATGCCAAGTACCAGGTCCTGGGTTCTGCCTGTTGGTTCCTATACATATCTGCAAGGACCAGACATAGTGATCTGTCTGGACCTGTCTGTTTAGATAGGAGTTATCATTGTTAATGTCACAACAGTTCAGAAGATGGATCATTGAAAATGGTCAAAAGTGTCACTTGACTTTCAAAATGAAAACAACAAGGCAAAGTGCAATGCATGTGGGAGGTGAATTAGCTGTAAGTAATTTGCTTATGTTGACAGTTAAACTTAACTCTGGACCAGGTATTTAAGTGCTGATGTGTGTGAGGTGCTGCAGGTGTAGAGCAAGGGCACAGTCATTGATTGCAGATGTCAGAGTTTTGTCGCACAGATAAAAATCATACAGTAAAGTATCATGGGTTGCTGTAAAAAGTTAACCCTATTCTTATTCCATTCAGCTGCAGATGTCTGCCTGTGAAAATTTGAGCTTCTTTTAGCTTGTGTCTGTAAACACTGTGGAGTTTTTAGCTTGTTTTAAACGTCATTGTGTAAAAGTTTTTAACTTCTCCCTGTAAAATTTGCACCATAAAATGAAAATGAAAAATAATAATAATAATTTGAGTTTTTAACCTGTTTTAGCTTGTTTCCGAATTGTTATGGTTGCCGTAAATGCTCTCAGTTCCTGTAGAAGGCGTCCTTCAAAATAAGAGTACATGCTCTAAAAACCAGTGATTATGCAGTAAAAGCTTGTTAATTTCATTAAACATGCTCATTATCACTAGTTGCTTAATGTTTTGGTAAATTATTTTCCAATTTCACTCACTTCTTAAGTAACAGTTAAACTCAATTTAGCAATTATTGAAATAAACATGATAGAGAGATAAAGAGAGAGGTGCGAATTTGAAGTTTGGTTGTAAACATATATTTATACTATAATCAGGCTGAATGGAGATACCAAATAATTTTTAGAATTACTGTTATTTAAAAAAATAATTTAATACAAGAAATCTAAATCATTTCAATTAAATAATTTTGAAATAATTGAATTAAAAAATAATTGGCAAGTACCATGCACTAGCTCTCCATTGAACGCACAGTGGAAGAAGAATGAGATGCAGGGAGAGGATGTCATTACAACAGCACCAGTCAAATGATGGACAATGATGTGGAAATAATTATAAAACATGTTATTTCTGTTAGTTTGGGTTAGGGTTGCCGACTGCTTCTATAGAGGTGAGGTTTTATACAGGTGGAGACGATTATCACGATTATGTAAAATCATGGAGTCTATGTGTGGGGAACACTGGGAACAATGGTATTCAATGCCTCAGCAGAGTTCACAGACTTGTAGAATCAATGCCAAGGTATATTGTAGTGGTTCTGGCAGCACATGATATTAAAAACCTTTCCTGAGACACTTTATGATGGTTTTTCCTTTCATTTGTCACCCATCTGTACCTTGAGTTGTGCCTGCATAGCACACTGGAATTTGGCAGGTTTTTTAAGAGACGTTAAGGAAGATTTTTAACGGTCTACTCACTGGGGAACTCTCATTCAGCACTATGTTCTTTTTCTCATAGTTGGCAATGAACTGATGTGCTCTTCAAGGGCTGACACTTGAGCATATTTTGAGCACGATAGGAGGTGAAAGATTAAAACACAGCACTGCAATCCGAATTTCAGACATCAACAGCAGGAAGCTCACTCCCCCATTCAGCTGTCAAGGAGAGAGTCGCTAACGAAAGAGGTGCTCAACGGGCACACGTTCCATTCAAGTGTCTTTAACATGATGAATGGTAGACCTCTTTAAACTCTGATGTGATATTGAGTGACTGTCACACTACACATATTTAATATCATTCGTCAGTCACAGATGATTTCTTTCAGGTGGGAACATTTTTTTAACCCTTTACATCCACACCTGTTTTGGAAGAGGCCTCTGTTAAAATACAACACGGAGAAAACTTTTAATATTTTGACCCTTGTGATGAATTACGACATGAATGTTATTATAACATTTTTTGATTTGTACATGGAATACTCTAACCCTGCCTTTCCCAAACTTTGGAGTTGGGACCCAAAATAGGTCGCAGAGCTGTTTTTATTGGGTCATCAACTGTCAGAGTAAAACTCAAATCAGTAGTATGTTATGTGAATTAATTTTCCAGTTTCCGAATTTATAAATATTGACCTCACCACGACAACTACAACAAGACAAAAACAACATAAAAACAGACTTTCAGACACACTTTCGACAGTGGGAGGAGACATAAAATTGATTGATTGAAATTGAAAAGATTTTTTGGCTCCATCCATTCATCTTCTACCATTTATCTGGGTCTGGTTGACGGAGGCAGCAGCCTAAGCAGGGAAGCCCAGACTTCCCTCTCCCCGGTCTGCCCTGGGGCCTCCTCCCGGTGCGACATGCCCAGAACACCTCCCCCGGGAGGCGTCCAGGAGGCAACCTAACTAAGTGCTCGAGCCACCTCAAGTGGCTCCTCTTGATGTGGAGGAGCAGTGGCTCTACTACGAGCTCTGCCTGGATTGCCGAGCTCCTCACCCTATCTCTAAGGGAGAACCCAGCCACCCAGCAGAGGAAACTAATTTCTGCTGCTTGTATCCGTGATCTTGTTCTTTTGGCCACTACCCAAAGCTCGTGACCATAGGTGAGAGTGGGAACGTAGATTGACCGGTAAATTGAGAGCTTCGCCTTTAAGCTCAGCTCCCTCTTCACCACAACGGAATGGTACAACGTCCGCATCACTGCAGATGCTGCCCCAATCTGTCTGTCAATCTCCCGCTCCATCCTCCCCTCACTTGTGAACAAGATCCTGAGATACTTAAACTCTTCCACTTGAGGCAGTGACTCATTCCCAACCTGAAGGGGACACTCCACCCTTTTCTGACTGAGAACCATGGCCTCAGATTTGGAGGTGCTGATCCTCATCCCCGCCACTTCACACTCAGCTGCAAACCGTCCCAGTGCATGCTGGAGGCCACAGCTTGATGAAGCCAGTAGGACCACATCATCTGCAAAATCACCAAACTGGACACCCTACATACCTGGGCTGCGACAACAAATTCTGTCCAAAAGAATTATGAACAGAATCGGTGACAAAGGGCAGCCCTGGCGGAGTCCAACCCGCACGAGAACGAGTCTGACTTACTGCTGGCAATGCGAACCAAGCTCTGACTCCGGCCGTACATGGCCTGTAGCAGCGAGCTATGGATCCCATACTCCCAAGCCCTGCCCACGGGACCCCACGAGGGACACGGTCAAATGCCTTCTCCAGATCCACAAAGCACATGTGGACTGGATGGGTAAACTTCCATGTACCATCTAGTACCCTGCAATGGGTAAAGAGCTGGTTCAGTATTCTACAACCAGGACGGAATCTACATTGTTCCTCCTGAATCTGAGGTTCGACTATCGAACACACCACCTCGGTCTGCCAAGCCAGAGGCACTGTCTCCGACCTCCACGCGACACTGAGAAGGCGTGTCAACCAAGACAGTCCCCCACCATCCAGAGCCTTAAGAAACTCAGGGCGGATCTCATCCACCCCTGGGGCCTGGCCACCGAGGAGTTTCCCGGAGTCCGACAAAGAGCGATTCACAAGACCCTTATGAGGACAACAACAAGGAAGCAGTTTACCTTACCTCGCCCAGACCAGGGATATCGGGGCCCCACCCTGGAGCCAGGCCTGGGGGAGGGGCACGTAGGTGAGCACCGCTTTCAACCATGGGGCCCAAATGGGCCCAGCCTGAACGAGCCACATGGTTACACCCTCCTGTGGGCCCACCACCCGCAGGAGAGGTAGTAAGGGTCCAGTGCTTTGTGGATTGGGCAGCAGCTGAAGGCGGGGGCCTTGGCGGTCTGATCCCTGGTTGCCAAAACTGGCTGTTGTGATTTTTTGGGTCTTGAGCTGAAAAAGTTTGGGAACCACTGCCTTAAAGTGAAGCTGAAATACAGTGGAAACTGCTTATATTGATCACAGTTATAGTGATCAACCACTTATATGGATCAAAAACCCAAAAATCAAAAATATGTTTCATGTGTCTGTTAGTCGGTGACGGTGTGTTCCTAACTTGCTAATATAGCGATTGTTCTGACATTCCAGCAACGTGCATTTAATTCTACATTGTTTTGACAGTGGAACATTTGACAATTCATGATGTATATTTGTAAACCTGGGTCTCAAGGAGAGATTAAACACATTTTTTGGGTCTTGAGCTCAAAAAGTTTGGGAAGCTCTGCTCAAAGCCTTACATACTGTTCCTTTTCTGCACCTTCACATTATGGTCTCGGTCAGTTTTTTCAAGTGTCAATACCATATTTTGAACTACAGATCTATTTAGAATGTATAAATATCCTCCATATGTGACATTAATGAACAGGTGACTCATCCTTAATTAATGTTTCAGAGAGAGGAAGAGGTTTTTTTTAGGTTTTTATTCCTGTCATTTATAGAGAAAAAAACATCTACAATATCATGTCTTATTTTACTTATGGCATGAAAACATAGTGATAGCCAAGAAAATTTGTATTAAACCTGAAAATACCATTTTTAACACCTCTACAAAAGCAAACATTTTTAAAATCATTGTATGTAAATCTCAGGGTGTTTTCATTAATGTAAAAATCAGGTCAAATTCGACCCAAACCCATACCCAGTGTATGTAAGGGTTGAAGACAGATAATACTTTCTGAAAATGACCAAGATCATCAAGAAGAAAAGACTCTCATTTCAGGACAGTCATATTATTTGTTTTAAATGTGGTATATTCTGCTAAACCTGATCAATATACTTATAATAGTTGAAGCAGAGCCACAGCTTCTGAAAACGAGTTAAAGTAGATGAATGTTCTGTTTCACCTACTCATTGCAGTAAGTATATTCATGCACTGGCCAAACTCGACAGATTGATTCCACTTCACACACTCCGTTGGCTAAGACACTTAATTAAACAATAAGCACAGTTACACTTTGGTATGCAGTCAACTTTTTGTTCCATTGTTTAGAACTATGTTCCAAATTAAGTGAAGTCAACAATATATTGTTTTTATTTGTTACTGAAATCCTCTGAGACTGAATCCTTAATGTACCACTAATCCATTTTGTATACAACTTGTAAGTTAGTGTAAATTGTTCAGAAAGAGACCTAAAGTTTATTTCCATTGAGAACATGTCTTCAATGTACTACTCAGATAAAACGCTAAAAAAAAAAAAGCTTTTTTTTTTCCCTGAGGGGCATATCCTCGGTCATGGTTATTAGTTTTTCTTTTTCAAAGCTTGTTTCTGTGTGCTTATATATGGTGTACATTATCCAGTACACTCTGCTTGACTTTTCCACTGAACATATCAGCTCAACTCTCCTTCACTCAGCACAGTCTTTTTTGTGTTTCCATTATGTGATAGTACCATGAGGTACTATGAGGTAACATTTTTTAGGATCACTTTTGCTGAAGTTCCAAGCGAGCTGATGCACATACTAAAGTGTGACATGAAACCATGCAGATCACAGATTGGTCGATCCAGAGTCACTGCTGCGTCAATACTTCAATAAGCTAGTAAGAAAACTCCAAAAATGTTGGAGCAAATTTTCAAGTAGACTCTATCTTGATAAATCAACCACAGATTGGAGTCTAAACAACTATATTTCTCGCCTGAAAAAAGTTTAAAACTATGTTTCGTGACCAAAATAACACTTTAAAATGATAAAAACCGAGCCAAGTCGAGTAAAGTCGAGGCAACCTGAGAAGATAGAGTCAGTGAGTCAGTGAGTGGCATAAGCTTTTTTAACTGATAGTATAATACATACAGTGCTTAACAAATAAGGAGAAAAAATATCAGTATCATGAAGTGGTTTAGTGTGGACGGTTTCATTTTCAGTGAGCTCTCGATGTTTTACCATTTTGAACAGGGATGAGGAATTGCAAACTGAATTCACCTTTTTCTACCCAAATGTGACCCAGTTCACTGGGCTTCTACGAGAAGTCAGACATTAATCAAGCATAACATTCAGCCATTAAAACTATTTTAATTTTTTCTGTTCAGGAATGCAACTAAATAACTATAATTTGACATCTAAATCAAAAACTAATAAAGTGCTTTGCTATTTTTTCAGTTTTTTTGTAAAACAGTATTGTACATGCATGCTCTCAACTGAGCTAAGTCTAGCACTTTCAACTTTATTCCCATTCTTACAGTGCATTTAACTAATATGTCAGCACAGAAAGTAATGGTGAAATAATTCTTTGGGTCGCAGAGGTGGCAGCACATGCAATCAGACATGACTTAAGGCTCCTTTGGCTGAGTTCCACTCTCTGGATTTTAGCAGCCTCAGATTGACAGCCAGGGAGCAGGGTAGGGGTGATGTACCAAGGCAGACTAACAGTCTGTTTTTCAGTCAGGCCTTGCACACAGTGTGAGTCTACCCCTAGCTCTGGCCCACACCTTGAGTCGGGGCCAGAAGGCAGCGGCACACAATGTAGCGGCGTGGGTTGTTCTCCATTTTCAGGAGTTAAAAGGATAAATTGATGTAAAAATGCTGCTCTATGCTATAATGGATTCTTCAGCGATGCCTGCCCTATCTGTGTATTGCAGCCCTGAAGGAAGTGTACTCACAGCTCCCATACACAATGTGGGAAATTGCTTACTGCAACGGCACTTAGCCAGCATTGGCACTGAATACAAAATTAACCTCGCTATGATTTCCTTAATTTGCTTGGAGTGACATCTCCCTCAGGTGAGAGAGGGTTTCTTACAGTCTCTCAAATATCTCTCAGTGCACACTCACACAGACTCATGTTAGGTCCCTTGGGGGTCTTACATAGCTTAACAGTAGAGGTTGTTTTTCCACAAGAAAATTCATCTTTTTTCTTTTTAAATATAATTTTTTAGCTTACATAATGTTATGTCTGCTTTTGTAGACTGTAATGTCAAGGTTGAGTTCTCAATGTATAATTTTCTTCAAAGTATATATCAAGGGTGCGATTCTTGTTTAATGGCTTCTTTGACCTTTGTAAAGCCCCCTTCCAGTTAGGAATCGATAGGAATACCATTTGCAACCTGGGCAGGCTCTTGATGCTACTAAATCCTGCATGTAAAAGAAAAGGCTTCCATTTATCAAAACTACAGCCTGATTTGATTTTTATAAATGGAAATGTGTCCGGTTGTTTCAGAAGGATCTGTATTTCTCTATTTGCTCCAGTGTAAGTCCACATGTGTTCTGTATCTGTGCACACAGTTGTCGCTGAGTGAAGAACTCATATATGACATGGACTTTAATAAAAACTTATTACACAATATTAATACAGGGAAGTCCACAGCGCGTCTGGACACAGTTCACATAAGGCTTCCTTTTCGCTCAGTAAAGTTTGAACTGGTATTTGTGGATTTAACTAACTAACTTAACTAAATTGTAGAGCTTGACAAAGGTTTGTCACAGTAATCCTGATCCATGTGGTTCTATCAGGTCTAGATGAATAACAGTTCTTAATCCTGATCCATGTGGTTCTATCAGGTCTAGATGAATGAC
>JAPQRN010000147.1:7826-20016 GCA_037367275.1 Coranthus polyacanthus | reverse complement strand
AAAAAAACCTCATCATCTTCAGTGTTTGCCTCTTAAATTCTTCTATCTTCCCCAATATTTTAACTTTTTAACTAAAGAGACACCAGTTTTGCTGTTTGCCTTTTTTTTTTTTTTGGAATAACCCGCAGCACTCAGCAGTCGCTGGAAATACTTGTATGATTTCTTCTTCTGTGGTTCTGGAGAGGTTTTACGAAGCTGAAAACACCTTGAGGTTATCTCATCTTCAACGTATTCAGCGTGTTATGGGCAGCTGGGGATGTTAGCAAGAAGGGTCTAAAAGAGAGCGACAACGAGGGCTTCATTTATCATCAGTGTGTATTTCTACGCATAGGATTGAATTGATCTTTTCCTTCTTGTGCTACAAATGTGCAAAGATTTAGAATTAGTCCCAACCATGATGCATGTACGGACAAATCGATTCCCAACAAATTATACAAACCAACTTCACTGTGAAGGACAGTTCCCTGGAATTCTGTTTAATTACTTAGTCTCAATGAAATTCTGGTATTGATGGTTGCTGATGAACATGTTGCATGAAATGATAAAGGTCTGCATTTATGTCTCTCAGGTTCTCAGCATTTATTATATACTGTCAAACAACTGACATTATTTGTAAAAATGTGAAAATGTTTAGCAAAATCTTTGATGTTTTTAACTGAATACAACCTGTAAACATCCTCTGTGCTTTTGTCACACTCCTGGTTGAATTGCTGTAATTGCATATTTCTGTCTGAGTGCATCAAATGACCATATGTGAACAGAGTCTAAGAGCCTGGACTGGAGCAGGGCTGATGCCACAGAGTCAATAATACCACTTTCAGACAGCAAATGTGTGTTTGGCACAGGTTTAGTGACGCACGCTCAACCCACTTTAGACCCTTTTATACCATGTAATATGCATGTTGTGACTGGTCCTTTGTAGGGGATGCTGGACGTTTGTATTGTCAAGTCAAGTGAAGACAACATCGCATATCAAAAATTTGCCTCAAGGAGCAGTATGCAACACTACCCACATTTAGAACCTAAATTCAAACATGGGGAAACAATTTTTGGTGCATAATGAGCTGATTGAGAAGATGCTGCTGTTGTTTTACTGACCTTTATTCAGATATTCAGTTTTCTGAAAAGATAACCAGGATAATTGTGCTATGCATGTCTGTTAGCCTGCTGTGTGCCACATGAAAATGTATACCCCTGGCACTTTCTACCAACATAATGAGGTTTCATTCTAACATTTGGGTAAATATGCCACAGAATAGCACTGCTTATATAAGTTGATACGCAGTGAATATCCTAAACAAACAACAACAGTTACAGTACATAATGTTGTGGTTTTCCTTTTTTTTTTATGTTTTCTGGTGACGGACAGTAACATCTGCACCAGTCATATGGTTTGCACACAGCAGCAGCATAATATCACACAGTCAGCAGCAGATATAAGAGTAATCGTAAACCCATAAGGAGTGGTGTGTCAAGTGGAAATAGAGCGGCATGCTGATGGCTTCATGCAGTCAAAAAATATCCGCAGAGTAAAATGACTGACAAACTTAATTTGCACAAAGCAGATCCATATTATAATATCACTGGAACAATTTATATGAGCTACACTTACACTTTTTTAAGTTTAAGTCTCATAATAATAATAATGAGTTTCTGTCTTTTAAGGATAGGTTTTCAAACCTCGACTACAAATAAAGATAAAATCGATAAAGGCACGGTAACATGGGGTCATCATGGTTTTGTTGATGTGGAAATGAGATAGATGAAGTTCACTGGACAAACATAACGGTCAAGGTGACTAATCTGTCCACAGACGTCCTCCTGAGTCCAGCAGGTGTAGGTGGCGCCAGGCGGCCACCTTTTTGTCTGGTTCCGTTATAAACCTGGCCGTCCTGTGGCTTTATGGATTTAAATCCAGTCCATGACCTTTTTCACATGACATCCCCTCCCTGTTTCCCATCTTTCCTGTCTGTCCAATCTGTAATGAAGCAGAAATGAAATACAATTGCAGCTTAGAGATCTGTTAAAGAAAAATGAATGCACCACATTTCCATTTAAAAAAAAAAACGTTGATTACTCCCTGGGTCTTTACTAGATAATGCATGTACAAGCACAGAACGCAGGACGCAGAACAAAGCCGTTTATTTTCACGTGTTTCCAAATCTGTAGCTCACCTGAGTACAGTATGTTACAAAGTTTGCACGGAGTACTGAACTTTACTCGAGTTATTTTTCTTCAGCAGTCACAATGTGGCAGCAAAGTCTTTAAAGTTTGTCCCCTAGGTGCCCTTAAATAACATCTGGTTAGCATTGTTAGCATTTGTTCCAAAAACCAAGGGACACAGCAAGCTGCAAACCCCCTTAAACATTCTCCTCCTGGTGTGATAAGCATCTGGTGAATAAAAGTAACCAATTAAAATCTAAAATGTCACCCTTTGTTTTTTAAGTGCGATGCTCTGCGCACGTCAAGCTCATTGCTAAAATCGCGCGGCGACGGATGTGGCGGGATAACGCCGGCGCATGTTTTTGTGAGGCTTCCGTGTCTCGGGGGTTGTCAAACCTTTACATTACAACATCATGACACATCAGAGGCATGAATGATTGAAAAGGAAAGAGAAAAGGCACATGCAAGGCTAATTCAACCCATCTAAAACTCCCCATCAACCCTCTGTCCCTCCCTGCTTTCCCCGTTGGTAATAAGAGCTCCAGACTCTGCTTAAAGTATTCAGGGAGAAGAGATAAGCCCTCTGCACAGAAAAAAAAACCCTCCCACAATGATAAACAGCTGCTGGAGAAAAAAATAATATTCCTCAACAGAGTGAGAGAAAAGGCTTATGTTTATGATTTCTCAAAACAACTTTATTTCTGACCTCTCCATAATCCCCAGAAAGTCTTTCAATTAGAGAATGGCTGAGATTCCCCCTATTACTGAGAACCCTGCTCCCAGACAGACTGGTGAGAGAGGGAGATAATTGGCCAATAAAAATGTAAATAGGCTGGTGGAGCAAACCAGCATGTGATATGGGAGAGGGGGTGTCGGGGTGTTGGGATAATCCACTGTGACAGGCTGTGTTGGTTTTGTTGGTTGCTAATTGGATGCTCACTGAGTTCTTTTCTGCGCAAATACCATAATACCACACAGACATGATTACTGATGGGAGTGAAATGAGAAAAGGGAGGTCCAAAGCCGGGGCAGTTTGCCTGGTCCGACCGCCACCGAACCTCCATGATGACTGGGTGACACGTGAAACCGTGTGGAATGGCATGATTTAATTTGTTGGGGTAAAAGTTCAAAGTGACGGTAGACCTGTAATTGGATTTGACAGGAGGCGATATAGTACTTTAATTAAAAATCTGATATTATCTGGTGTTGTACGGCTGCAGTAAGATAAATGTGCGAGAACTGATGTTATATATAGGCTATTTATGGCAACATGCTGGTCCTCTTGTTTAAGGCAGCTGTGGAAATATTTTTATCAGATTTAAAGGTGCATTAGGTAGATTAGATTCTTCCATAGGAGAACCTCCAGTGGCCACTAAGGACGCAAAAGGTGCTGGCGGCCACTAGCCAACATAACACGGAAACCAGAATTTTGACATTTTTTTTGCCTATGTGAGCAACTTTACAATTTGAGGTCCAGAATCCAGTTCTAATAATACACCCACGGTTTCACCCCTCACTTTTCCCCAGCTTTGAACCTCTTGTTCAAATATGGACACTTCTTGCTCAAGCAGTTCACAAACCACTGGCTGAGTCCACTTTTTATATATAGTCTGTGGACATTTCTCAAATGACAAACACATTTTTCTTATCACTGCTTTAGTGCACTTGTTTGTTCTACTTAGAGAAAATATCCTGTTTAATTTGTTTGCTGTTGTTGGTATTGGGAAGGTGGCATGGAGTGAGTTTATCAGAATTTATTTTGCCTAAAGCAGCTGCCTCCTGTGATATCAGTGTCCTAAACAGTCTAGAAGCAGAGTACAGCCCGAAACAATGACCTAACCACTCTCTGGATCTCAGTTTTCATTGGGTTCGTCACTAAAAACAAAATCATTTAACATTTTGATCCAGTGTTGGTTGGAATATTAATCAGCGCAGAAAGCTGAGGAAAACTGCAACAGTGCATTGATTCAACTGAGCCATTGTTCAAATAACGATGTTTTTAGTGCAGAAATAAAATGCTTTTCAATGGATTTTCCTTCTGGGAAACAGTATACTTCATATTTTTGGATTTTTGTAAGGCGAATGGTCAAAAATAAATACCAAAACACTGTAACTGAGTGAAAAAAGAGTCGGTCAAATATTCATATAAAAGGAAAAGAAGGCACCAAGAAAATTAGGAATACGAATACAGGAATACGAAACGAACGGGCAAAGAAATCAATTTCAAATCCATTGTCTTTTTTTCAAAAATGCACACTGAATTATTTCCTCATTCCACGAAAAGCAGATACAGGAAAATGGACAAACACAA
Organism: Coranthus polyacanthus; assembly: GCA_037367275.1. NCBI lineage: Eukaryota > Metazoa > Chordata > Actinopteri > Kurtiformes > Apogonidae > Coranthus > Coranthus polyacanthus. The sequence continues at coordinate 15,542 of JAPQRN010000147.1, read as the reverse complement.
ACTGGAAAGACCTTTCAGAAAGGCTGAAGTAAATTAGTTTTTCAACACCCTTTGGAGTGACGTCCCTCAGTCTTAGTGTTATTCAGGCAAAACAAGCAGTGGGTTTTGTTTGTGTGTGCTGTGTATAAATGTTTGCACATGCGTGTTCATGCTCTTGTCAGATAAAGAGCTCTTTGTTGGGGCAGCGTGCTCAGGGAGAGCCTTTGCTTTTCTGTTCTACCTCCTGATGGAACTTCACATTTGACAGGACATTCCACTGAATCGACTTTCATCGCTGGTTGTTTCAGAATATTTACTCAAACCTTCATGTCTTGCAGATCTCCCAGCATGCCACTTTTGTATGTTTCATCACTCGGGAGAAAGTGAGAAGGCGGCGCACTTTGAAATCACACAACATCAGACGGTTATTTTTTAAACAAAGGAGCTTGTTTGGGGATGGGGAGGCTCGACAAATAGCTATTAAAGCAGCTACAACTCATTGAAATATTCTTTTATGAAGGCACTGCAATGTTTTAGAAAAATCTAAAGAAATTTCAGAATCAGGGGATGAAAGAGTGTTATTTTTTTTATACCAGGACTCGCCTCTCCTTCATTCAGATGTGGCAAAAGTACACACGTTCTTTATTCATCTAGAAGTACAGACTGGCATGAAAGTAAAAAGTCGCTCCTTTGAAGGGAATTTATACCGGATGTTTCTGTGCAAACATAACTGAACTTCAAGTCATGCTAATATAAGAAGACAATTTATCCGTTCTAATTTGTCTCCACAGTCCAGTTTTCCTCTCATGTCTGTTTTTGAATTAATAAACGTCTTATCCTTTCTTGTCTTGTTGCATCTTTTGCATTGTTTTCATCTTGTTACATCTGACATGTGTGATATGCAGTGATGGATGCACGATGAGATCGTCATCCTCGTGTTATTGTCCCATCTATTAAGGTTGAAAACGTAGCATGATGTTGGGAACGCAGTGATGTAGATGATAAAGTAACCCTGCCTTCATATTACATTACATTACACATTTTACTGAGGATGTGTGTATGTTTAACCTCTCGGAGCGCAGTTACTGAGTGTCTGACTGCTTTATTCAGTGTTTTATTGCGTTGTTCAGTGTTTCACTGTCTAACTCAGTGTTTACCCGTGTTGTTTACTGCTGGTTCTCTGTGCTTTTCTTTTCTCTTTCCTCAACCAGCTGAGGCAGAGGACCGTCTACCCTGAGCCCGGTCCTGTCGGAGGTTTATCCGGCTAAAGGGAGTTTTTGTTTCCCACCGTCGCCAAGCGCTTGCTCCTGGAAGGTTTGTGGGAGTTTTCTCTGTATGTATGTATACAATCTCTTGTAAGATCTTGCTCTTACTGTTTTAAGTGTCTTGAAATAGCCGTCTGTTGTGATCTGTGTGATAAAGATAAACTGAATTGAATCATAAAATGAGGAAAATTAGTTACCAAGAACAGATGATCCCTATTGAGACCTATGAGGCTCACAACTCAGTGTTCACTAAAGAGTACCGTGGACTTGTGACAGTGATTGGTTGCAAGTCAACAGTAATCTATCTGCAAACAACCACCACCTTTCCAGACATTTCCTGTGGAATGACAATGAAGCCCTGCACCAAGACATTATCAACCTGCAGAAGTTGATCATCAGCCTCCAAAATGAGAGGATGACAAAGGAACAAAAGGACGCGTGCCAAAAATATGTTCAGAGGCCTCAAGAAATTTGCAAAAAGCTGCCTCTGAGAGGGAGAAAGAGGGGAAAATCCTTTCTGAAAAGCTGGAAGAAGCCAGAATGCTTGTCTGAGAGTCTGAAATAAAGCTCAATGAGCAGTACAGCAAAGAGCTTCAGTACGAAATAGAGATGAAGAATGTACTTTGAACAATTGTAAAGGACCTTGAAGAACTGAAGAGAAGAGGCCACACATTCCAACATGGCAGACTCTGAGGAGAAGGAGAAAAAAACCCAAAAAGACCAGAAGGAAGAGGATGAGAAGAAGGAGGTGGGACAGGAGTCTCTATGCTCCGTGGAAGCAGAAGAGATCATCTGCACTTTGGTGGGCGACTCTACTGAAAACCTTCGGTTTAAGCATGAGAAATGTTCTCAGCGGAAGAAGTTTCTCAGTTTCTCCAAAGGATAAAAGGTGTCCAAATCCAAAGGTAAGTAAAAGAAGAGAGGAGATGAAAGAGGATGAGGTGGAAAAGTAGGATGAGGAGTCTCTTTCTGGTCCTGTGGGAGTAGAAGAATTGTGACAGATTCTGAAGAGTCAAATCAGAAGAGGGTGCCAGACCAGCTTGGTCCTACGTATGTCCACATACAACACAAAAAACAAATCGTATGCTTACTTACAACTCACTGTTAGACAATATGTTAAAACAAGGCCTCCGATTCCCAGGGAATGAAGGAATTAACAATTTGCTGGCACCTAGTTCCTTGATCACTTGAGGGGGGTGTCTGTTAGTTAATCATTTTAGTGATGTACCCGTTTAGCATGAAGGAGATCTAGAACTCCATGCAAAACAAGAGTAAAGTGGTATCAGTAAAGGATCAGGCTTCAGTTAGGTCTGTACAGCAGCAGGAACAATGACCTGGAAAATGAATCGAGTAAGGATCAGGCAAAGAGGGGGGAATATTTTCGGCTCGTGTTAAGACTAAGGTGGGCCGCCACTGTCTATAAACCCTGTATCCCATGGAAAAACTAAAGTATGCCCTCTCTGCATAAGCTGGTCTTGGGACGTGTTGCGGACCCTGAGCTGCAACCTCTCGCACTTCAGACAACCTTGGGACAGGTTGTCGTGGGAAAACCTGAACTGCAAGAGGTTCTGTGGGATCAGTGAAAACAGCATTAGCAAGAGCTGCTCCCCTGTTCAGCTACGTCAAGCCACTTCCCCCTGTTTTTTTGCTGCAAGCTTAGACATAAACGCCTCCAAATATCACTAAAGTGTTTTTGTACATGCACAGATACACGTTTTAAAATCCAGTCGCCATCCATTTTCCTACACGTGAAGGATACGCGGACGTTCCTGTAAGTTGCAGTTCAAACTCATCAAGCGCAGACGCACATGCGGCCTGACACGGAACCTACAGGACGGGATAAGTTGGTCGGACGGATGCCAGGGTGTGGACAGTGTTAATCTCAGCGTTCCTCTCCTCCCTTTTCTATTTTTTTTTTGATCTCTCGTTCAGCAGGTTCACCAAACCCCTGAGAAAAGCCTAACCTTAGCGTGAACCCACATCTCGCCTCAAATATGACAGCTTACACTCCCCTCTCATCTCCGTGTTCTTCTACCGCTGTGACACACACACTCATCTCAGTTTCCCTCTCATCTCAACACTCACACGCACGGCAAAGTTTTCAACTCCTGTCTTCCTTTCGTACACACGCGCACGCAGACACACGGGGGAGTTTTGAGAGGAGACGGTGAGAGGGAAGAGGAGACAGAGGTGGAGAAATGTAAGATCTGTCACCGTGACCTTTGATGGTGACAACTGTGAGAGCGCTGCCATACAACCGCTGTCTTTCCCCGATCTCTGCACCTCTTCCTCTTTCTTTCTCTTTGAAAAATTGGGATGAAGAGTGACTCATGTTTGTTTCAGCTTTTGAGAAGAATTGCATTTTGAAGTTCAGGCAACCAAAGCAATCCATAGATTATCACAGCCGGTCTTGGAGTTTGAGCAGATCCACAGTGGATCTATTGAGTTGACCACGTCTTACGAATTAGATCCCAAATACAAAACACAGAACCCGAAGATGTCTAATCTGGTACTAATTGGTGTGTTTGTTAAGAAAAAAAAGGATTTGAATATTTTCCACACCTGAAAGTTCAAACCAAGGTTCACATCTTTGTTACGTTGTGTACTTTTGGTCCATTTAGTTTTGTTTTCACGCTGCAATTTTTGGGACTAATATGTCCTGCCGACATCATCCCTTTACAGACGGCCGTGCATCTGACCTTGGCATGTTGTCAATTCACATCAGTTTCTTCCATGTGTTTTTCTTCTTTTGTTTTTCACGACGATAGCCTTGCGTAACTTCCTGCGACTGGTCTGACAGACCGAAGAAAAGACCACGGCTTTTTGATTGGACTGAAGATTGGCTGTTCGGTCCACGCCGCGGTCCGGGTGAAAATCTGAAACTCTGAGGAAAGTGCCCTCAGTTTGATTGCACCGTCATTGGTATTTAAACGGCACTAGACTTCGGTTGTGTTTGTTCGCTAAATAGCAGAACTCAAGTGTATAGATGTAAAACCGCTGTATACTGTGTAAAGAAAGTGTTGTCAACAGTGACAGATTCATCGACTAACGCATGCTGAGGTGTCCTGCAGATTCTCTCACAGCTGCTGGGTAAACACAGTATCAGTTTAAATATAAACAGTTAATATGAAAATGCTTTATTTTGTCATCTTATTATTTGAGAATATGAATCTGAATAATGAACCGTTAACTGTACTGTAAACTTCACTGGAATCTGTTTATTGCCATTAAACACCTGGGTAAAAAAGGATTGACACATCTGCACTTTTGACATTTTTTACCAAACATAAATTCTCGAGTTCGCAGCTTATTTTCAGGTTTAACGTGAATCATTTTGGAGTCGCTCGACACATTTTGGCGAACAGAGGGCTTTTCCCACCGGTGTGTGTGTGGGTATGTATACGGAAGATCTCAAAATAGCTCTAACACAGATCAGTTAATGAGCGGCTTTCCTGGTCTGATCTGTCATGGTGTCTCATGCTATTTTAAGACTAAAGCCTCTCTAATAGAGACAGATCCACACGGGCGTTGATGTTCAGTAATTGATGCTGCACCTTGTCACCAATTAGCGCTTCTCCCAGTTATCTCTAATCCCAGTGAGTGTCTTTGTATACGTCTTCTTCTTCCTTTAATTCTCAGTGATGTTTGCTTTCCTTTGGCGGGTGCACCACAGTCGCACAAAAACATTTCACGTGGGAATGTTGTTTTGCAATGATAATGAGTTATGCTGTTGATGATGTAGACTTGACTTTAAAAAAAAAAAACACACAGCGTTGGTTGATGGTTCAGGATTGACCAGTGTTTGCAGTCGTGACAACTGACTGCTTCGGTTGTGTGACTAATTACTATAATTAAGTAGAAAAGGCAAAAAATAACGTGACATTACACCATTACAACACCCATTCAGTAGGAGTTTTGGGTGAAAAGAACATATGTGTGGTTCAGTTTGGTGGAAACGACTCAAAGACCAAGCAGGATTCAGCTGTTGTAATTAATGGTGTCTTCTACCCATTATTTTCTTGACACGTTGATTGTGTTCAATACATGAGTAAAAACAGACGTCATGTGAAAACCACGATGGACCTGGACCTCGCAACTGTTGCAAACTCACATCGGGTGGTAATAGTTTCGATGGGAAACATTCGCACTTCAGTGTAAACCTTGTCCACATAGTTATCTCTGTCACATGACTGAAATTTAGAAGCTTCTGTTTCATTAGCTGTGTTGCCATCAACATTTCTGTGCATTTTTAAGTATTGCATTAGAAAACCTTGACGGAAATTCACTAAAATATCTATTAATATATATTTTGCAATACGCTTGAGGTAGTTTTTGCCTTTTTCAAAAAGACTTAATGCACTTGATTGTGGAAACACTTATTTCAACCAATTCTGTGTTCGTGAACATTTAACTCACATGACCGATCAGCTGTTTAATCGGAGTCTTCCCAGATCTTTCAGTAAAACGTGAAACCATGGCTGGTTGTAGCAACTGAGTAGAGTGGATGGACAGCAACAAAATGCGCTTCTTCTTCTACTCTGTTTATTACAACTATGTGTGACGTATCCTATAAAACTACGGCCTTCTGACGGCACCACACAGCTCAGTTCATTCACTCCAAACCAGTTGAAGAGCCGGTAGCCACGCAGTTTGAATATGAATTACACAAACTTACGACCGTCATCTAACACAAAGCACCAAACAGTAGCAAAAGAATACTTGTACCTAAAGACTGAATTATATATTACTGAAGTATTTTTGAACATTTCTATGTTTAGTGTGAACAGTTCAGCTTAGGGCTGAGAGCCTCGGTGGGGAAGTCAGAAAGTTTTGAGAGACAGACCAAGGTCGCGCTCAGACTTTCTTTGGCTGTGTGTGAAATTTTGCAGCCCTCTCATTTATTTGAATGGGCGTCTTCCAGCATCACAGCATGGAGCCAATGCAAAGTCAAAGTAAATGCAGAGGTTGTATGGCATTAAAAAGTTGAAACTGGTTCTGTTTTGGTCACAACCCAGCACTACATCAGCTGGCGAGATCCCTCGTTGCTCAAACGCGCAAGTAAATGGCATATTTTTACTGTTTACCTTGAGATCGGTGAACTACCAATTTCACATTTTAACAACAAGCAAAATAAAATGTGCATTATACAAATCTTTAGTGTTATTTTTAATTATTTAATTAGTTGCATTGATTTGCCACAACTGGGGATTTGCACTTTCAAGGTTTGGATCTTTTCATGCGATTTGTTGACAGTAAGATACCAAATAACCAAATATCTTATCCTTCAAACATATTTAAGATGTCTTACTATATGTTTTGCTTCCTGCTATACTGCACAAACATTGGAATAAAATAGATTTAGTAAAGCAATGCCCATTTTTTGCTGCTGTCTGACATTTTTTTAAGTTGTGACCAGAACTCTTTCCGCACAGTATATATATATATATCTATATATATATAGATATATATATCTATATATATATATAGATAAATATATATATATATGTATCCTGTTTGGAAATTCTATACATGCTGCCTCGATCCTTCTCAGTTTCTCCCTGACCCTGACATATTCACGCATACCTCTATTTCCACCTGCACGTCCAAACACACATGCACTTTCTTCTCTACCTCTGGGGCCCGTGAAGCGAGCCGGCTCCGGCCCATAATGCCCCCGTTGTTGCCGGCCTGCTGGCTGCAGAGCCTGGGAATAGATTGTAAGCCTCCACTCCCACTCTGTGACACTCATCCAGGCATACTTGCATGGAAGACAATCTCCAAAGAATGTCTGAGCTCGTGTGAGGGGCTGCTGTTGTTTGCTGCCTTCTCTCGTGCCATTCCCAGACTGCCGCGAGGCCCCAAGGCCAGACCTAAGGGAGTATTGGCTTGTCGTACAGGAAAGCTGAAATACATTTTTCCTTTGTTTATGTGGGAATTCTCCTGCTGAGCTTACCTTTCTCCCTTCACTTTCCAGACAGTGTAGTAGTGCGGGAGAGTGATCCGGCAGGAAGGCAGAGTAAATTCGACGTCGGGGGAAGGGGGGTAAAATATGACGGACGTACAAGTCTGCTAAGAGGAAGCAAAAGGAGGGCGAGAGAAAGGTGAGCCGAGGTGAGGAGGCGGTCGGAGACGTGGAGAGGGAGGGATGAGGAGCAGAGGGAAGATGGAGAGGGTAGATTTTGTCTCCCCATCAGGGTGCTGTCAGGTTTATAAATAACAGTAATCAATGGCTCAGCTGGCTCTGTCCTCTGCACTAATTGCTTTAAGTGCTTAAAAACCAGCTCAGGCACTTTTTTTCAGGACCGTGTGGCTACGAAGCTGCCAGTGCGCTTTTGTCTTGTCCACGGATGTTTCATATTTAGACTGAGGGATTTTTGGAAATACAGTACCTTGCAAAAGTATTCACAACCTTGGATGTTTTACCCTTTTTTTTTTGCTTTAAGAAATGGAATGATGGTCAATACAATTTGTC
>JAPQRN010000146.1:0-20029 GCA_037367275.1 Coranthus polyacanthus | reverse complement strand
AATTGAATATAAATGCCAGAATATGAAAATCCAGCCCTGCCTCCTGAAGCTCTTTACTCTGTCCAAAAAGACTAAGACTAAATATAGACAAATTATATAGATTATTATCGATACTTTTTCATTTATCTATGGAAAAGACACAACAATAAATCAAGATAGTTTTTGTCTTGATACATCTTATTTCGACTTTTACATCATCTGTTTCTGTTACATCTGTTTTTGTACTGTTGCACCTTTTCTGTCATTTTTGTTTTGTTGTTTTTTTTACATCATATTTCTCTAGTTTTCTCTTTTATGAATAATTTAAAATCACAAATAACCATCTGGTTTCTTTAACTTTCACTCAGTACCAATCAGCCTTTAAACTGGAAAGAAATAATGATTTGATATTTATTGTGAAAATTATCAATATCGACAGATATGAAGACGTTTATCATGATAAAATGTCTGGTCATATTGCCCAGCTCTACTCTCAGACCACTTGAATTACAATATGCTCAAAAGGTAATTATGGAATTTTTGCCAAATGGCACCAAAAGCAACTGAAGCTTTAACGATATTTATGAGTTTGAAACACAGGGTACTTCAGCTCATTCTGCTCTGCTCATATAATTTCTTTGAGTTTTGTATTTGTATCTGTATTTTGGTAAGAGATGTGTTATTTGTCATCATCTCAGACATGTTTACTGTGTATTTAACAATGGCCCCTACCCCGTCACAGACCATTTGTTCTGTGTGTTTGTTTGATGACGATCTGTTTGATGAGAAGCTCTGAAGTGTGGAGAAATGTGCACTGATGCTTTCACTTCTCTTCATTAACTTTAAGCTACACACTGAATACTGATTCACATTCACATTCAAACTCCAACAGGGTTTGTTTTTTCAGGGTAAAAATGATAAACACTTTGCAGTTTGCAGAGAATGTTTGTGAGTCCAAACACAGAGCAGACAGTCACCTTCAGCTGCCAGTCAAAGTCCTGCAGTACAGCAGAGGAGATGGAGTGTGTTCTGTGGAGCAGAGCATGGCGGATCTCGTCCCGTCTGCCTTTCAGCACACTCAGCACAGTCTCTGCATGACCACGGTTCAGGTCCGAGAGCCCAGCCAGAACCTGCACACAGCACAAGAAAACTGAGAATGAGCAGCCAAGAGCAGCCACTCACTGCTATTGACACATTCTGCATTGGACAAGAGCTACTCATCTACTCATTCACACAACAGGCACAAATTCACTGTAGTTTCAAATGCAATGTGTTAGTGTGTGTGTTGTTCAATGTGTGTCCTTCATGACTGTGCTTACATCAGGGGTCGCATACATTTTTACAGACAAAATTTAAAAACGTTTCCATGACTTTTCAAGGACCAGTATTATTATTTAAATGATAATGAATAATTTCTCCTTGGATCTGCACGAATCTCATACGTGTTGTTAAAATCCATGATTTTTCCAAAACTTTTGATGATTTTACTTAATTTCACTACATTTCTAGGCTTGGAAAATTATATTTAAAAATTCTATGACTTTTCCAGGTTTTTCTTGCCCATGTCACCCTGTTACACTGAGGCAGGTGCAGAGGTGCAGTTGAACCTGTCTTTATGCTGATTAGGCAGCATGAGGCTGTGAATAAGCTGTGGTTCACATTTTACCTTGAATCATGCAGCCCTATTGCCTATTCACAGTCCCTTGTGTCCCTGTTGCTGTCTCACCTTGTCATCAGGGCTGTTGTTCCCTCCGGCCAGGCAGAACAGAGTGCTCAGGGAGTTATTGAGCTCTAGCCACTCCTCCAGGCTCCAGGTGGCGCTGTAATTCTCCCTGTTTGGAGGCTCCCGTCCACAGAGTCCATCCACCACCCTGTGGCACAGCTACACGACACAGGACAGTCAGGTGTTCCAATCCCCATACTACCACACTATTTACAAGTTTTTAGTATGTCCCAATACATAATACTAGCATGTCCTACTGCATCCAGTCACACTTTGCATTTTCAGGCAAGCAGGCTTTTTTGGCTATTCCTACTCACAATCCTCTGTGGGTAGGAATAGACACAACATAGAGGCCATATACGGAATAGATCTAGTTCATTAAGGAGAACACTGTCAGGATTTTCCCCTGGTTGTCAGAGCATCTAGGTGCAGTCTGGGTTCCAGGTTTTCTCAAAGTTTGTTCAAGATTTAGGTGTATAAATGGGGCAAGAATTTTTTTTTCAATAAAAATAGATCTCTCATTTTCAACCATTATTTTTTATCAAATCTGTGTACAAAAATGTGGAAATGCTAGAGTAGATTAAAAAAATAAAGAAAAAGCTTAAAAACCTTGTAAAAGAAATAATTAGATCCAAGAGTTTTTTATCCACACATGAATTTGGCTTAGGTGGCTTGGTTGCTGCACCTAAGCCTTATAATGGTTGGGAAAATCCTGACTGTACCTCATTAGAAAATGAAAGGTAACCATTGAAAGTAATGACTTGACTTAAAGCAGGGGTCATCAACTATATTTGTCCAAAGGCAAGAATTGTTCTAAGGAGACATTGTGGGGGCCAGACCTTTAACAGTTTTTTTAAAAAAGCAGTTTTTTAAAGGTCTAATTAGCCTGATGTCAGTGTCCAAAATTAACTTCTTTGCTCACAGTGGTACTTGGGGACTTGCAAAAAAATCTTGTGAGGGGCAGCATGTCAAATATAACAGGGCCTGTATATTATTCTCTTTAGGTAAACGTTAATGTGTTCTTGATCTAAAATTGACTTCCATAAAAAACAAAAAAGTTGTGCTGCTTGAGAGGAGTGCAGTACATTGTATGGACAACTGCAGCACCCACTAAATTTAAAAAGAAAAAGGATGTGTTATGGAACACAATGTCTGTTTGACACCATGACTATGGTTTATCAGGGGTACAAAGAGAACTGGAACTAAAAATAATGAGTCTTGTAAAAACACAGAAGCACTCTAATCCAAGTAACATGAGATGTGACAGTGCTGGTCTATCCTTCAGACAACAGTTTGCATGTTCTTCACTGTTCATCCCACACTGTTTGATCTGTGGATCAGCTGTCCACTCAGAACTGGACCTGGCAGTAAGGGTGGCATGTGTGTCTGTCAGATGATCTAAGGCAAAGATAGTAATCCTCCAGACAATTCAGTGATCCCTAGTTTTACTGTAGTGCTGCCAATCTGTGGTTTAAACTTGAATCCTGTGTGGAGCAATAGATCATATTTTCATCATCACCACAATATGCACATATGCAATAAACACACTGCCAAAGACTGCCTGAAACGCAATGAATAAGAAGGTAATTTCATTTACATGCACAAACAGACCATTTCTCAGAGTTCTGTGACTCCTTACAAACGAGTATAAATAGTTTCATGTTCCACTTGTTCAATAAAGACATGTTTAAATCACTTATTTCTGACATAATAGCTGTAGCTAATATGCCCACTTAAGTAAATTTGTTTATTTATTACCATGTGGTCATCACAATATTGAATAGTGTTATGACACATTGCAGACTTTTCTTTGTTCAAGTTTGGGACAAATATTTGGAAAACTAATAATGACACTCCCATCAGCCTTACCTTTACTTTGTCTTTAGTACTTGGCAAATGTTAGCATGCTAACAAGTAAACTAAAGTAAACTAAATGCAAACCAGATAAACAATGCTAACAAGGCATTGTTAATGTCAACATGTTAGAATGACTTTGCAAAAGTAGTGTCAAAAAATGTCACAATAAATATACAAATTGACATCATTTTGTACAATTATTACTACCATATTATATACAAAAATGTGAAGAAGCTACAGCAGAGAAAAAAAATAAACAACATATAAAAAAATTAAAAACAAAACTTGCTAAAGAAGTACACTGGGGCCATATGCAATCAATAGATCTGGGAAAAGCCCTTTAGTTAGTTTTTAATTATCTCTGCTTTAGTTTTACATTAATTTGGCTTAGGTGGTGTCCAAAATGGCTGCTGCACCTAAGCCTTAAAATGGTAGGGACAACCCATCTGGAAACAGTGTATGTCATTTGGTATCTCAAAATAATAAGAAACTTTATGAAAATAATGAAAAACTTTCTTGAAATAAAAACTTGGTATGCCAAAAATAATGAAATAAGAAAACATCTCATTATCTTGAGGAAGTATCTCATTATTCTAATTTACAGGATCTTTTTCCATCGTAGTGACTGGAATAGGGTTCCATAATGGACAAAGTTTATTTGTTTGTAGGTATAATTCATTGCTGATGTTGATAATAACGAAAGCATCGAAGATCACCGATCGTGTTCATCATTTCATCATTACAGTGAAGCACAGAGAGAAAACAGTTATTTTGTAGTAGACGAGGACTTTTAAGTAATTCCAACAAATGAAACCCTCACATGAATTGAATGTACCATACACCAACACATAGTTGTGTTAAACCGGGTTGTATCTCACATATCAATTCAGTATCACATCATAAATGTTGGCATCTCTTCGCTTTCAGTGCTGATAAATGCAGTTTTCACCACTGTAGTTGAGCTTTCAGTGCCAACTAAATATTTAGGTTTTAACCTAAGTTATGCCACCGGAAGCAGTTTGGCCGACCTCATGGGAAAGTAAAATAGTATTATTTTTACATAAACAAAATGGTCGGTACTTACTTTATGGCATTCTGTGAGGGATAACCTGCTCAGTAAAACCACCATATTTTCATTTGTTTCCGCATTTCCGCATCTGATCAGCTGATGTCAGTCACATTGGTAGCACGTGCTGCATTCACATAACATCGGGGAAAACAAAATTCAAAAATGTAATATTTGCATTACGGGGTATTAGAGAAATACATGTTGCACCAATTGTTATTGACGAAATGACTAATAGAGATTTTGCTCTATCAATAGTATAACAATGTGTTTTATTAAGTGTTTTGCTCGCAGGCCGAATTCAATACAAAAACGGGCCAATTTAATCTGACCAGGATCATATGAGGAGCAACAAACAGGGAGACGGCATTTTTAAATTCTGATACATTGTAATTAAATACGTTCTGGGAACTTATTATACTACATGCCGGATGTAATAAAAGGATCCAATAATGTATAGGATATATAGTTCCTATTAGTCTGCGCATGTAATATAGCTGACAGTGACTATATAATTAAATTGTAAGATTTGTCAAGGGTGTTCAGTTAAACATGACAACAGGAAACCGGAACGTCTCACAGTCGCTTGGGTGAACGCCACCAGTAGCCTACTTCACATCCTGCTCTCTCTGTTGAAGGCTGCTTCTTGTGCGTCTCACAGCGGAATGTACAAACAAACTGTGATGTGACCGAAGCAACACACTCCTTTTTTACTTTTAACGCTTCAAACAAGCGTAGCCTATGGACACCAAAACCAGGGAGTCTGGCACCTACTTCGCTGTGGAATAAGCACCTTTCGACCAGGAAGGCATGTGAATGCAGGTACTCATTCATTACACTGATGATAGTAAACAATAGGCAGAGGCGAACAACAGTGGAGGCTCATGTAGGCATATTATATGACCCTGGCTCACGAGCCTCAGTTTGCTTTATGTCAGTTTATAACCCATGAACTATAAACAGTGAGTAAACAGCACTGGTGAGCTCAATAAAAAGATTCAAAAAAAGTGCACAGAAGCACTATTTCTTCCAGCTGGGTTTTATTTGACTAATACTGCACGCAGCAGTATATTTGAGTACAACCGCTATATCTCCAGACTCAATCAGTTAAAAAATTCAGTCTGATAAGCTGGACGAACAGGCGTGGCGTGACTGAAGCGAGTCAAAGTCGAGCTGAGCGCTGTGTTGAAATCATTGATGTATTATTCTGATGTATGCTATATTATTCGAAGATTTAGAGGCGTTAAGGTATTGTAAAGACTCGGAACACTAAAGGAGACGAACTTCTGGGTGGTTTCCTATAACCTAAAGAAGTGTTGTACACATATTCCGCCACCGGGGGCAGCCAAGCTGTGTGTATTACTGTACTGTACTGTATGGACGGAGCGGCTCACTTCGGAAATCATGAGGAAGTGGTATGTTCTGCCTAGATTTTTTATTTTCTTTTATTGGTGAAAAACAACAGCCTGCTTTAATGATTTGGTTTTCGTTTTGGTTTACAAAAGACCTCGTATTTGTGTGACACAGTTTAACTGCACTATTATTAAAGCGACGCACATTATTGGAAATCAAGCAGGCTCATAACTGATATTTGGAAGCAATATAAAAAGCCCACCAAGACCCAATAGTCCATAAAACTGTTCATAAGAGTGTTTGAGTAGTGATGGCTTTAATTTTCCACTGGATGCCAGATCACAGTTGACTCCAAGATGTCACAATTATTTCCACAATCAGGGTTTTCCTTCGGTTTTCAGAGGGCTTTGAGCATTTTTAGGTGCATATAGGTGGTGGGTTTGGAGGTCCTCCTGCAGGGAAATGCTAATTTTTTTATAAAAAAAAATAGTTTCACATAATTTTGGGCCATTATTAGCCTATTGCGAGTACATTAAAATGGAAAAGCTAGAGCAGATAATAAATAATGGTAAAAATAAACCTTGATAAGTGATCATTCGATCTGGGAAAAGTCATTTTAATTAGTTTGAATGCTCTCCACATTGATTGGACGTTAATTTGCTTGGGTGCTGCACATAAGCCTTATGTGTTTATGGGTTTAATGAGGGAAAACCCTGACAATTATTTTGCACAGTCATGGTTTTTCTATTGGTACCTGCCTTTTTCATTTTATTCATGTTTCCCAGTGTTCAGTGCCAATAAATGGCTCTGCTTCTTCAATAGGTGTACTGTATAATATAATAATGGCATAAAATGAACATTATATGAAAATGAATCATCAACTTATTAATTGTGCCATGCCTAGTACATACATTATACTCAAATTTAAGTGAACGACATCATTGTGCACTGTAACACAGTGAAGGAACATGATGAGCATGTTTTTAAGTGAAGGGGACTTTAAACAAAATTTGTGACTTTGTGTCTTAAAGAACTCTGATCCTAGATCCAGTTAAATATAATATATATCATAAATATAATTCCACTTAGATGTCCTTAGAACTAAGTAACCATTACATGAATGAACTGTTAGAGAAGATTCTAGGTGTAGGATGTAAAATCCTAGTGTCATGTAATAGGCCAGGACACTAGAGGGCAGGATTCATTTGAGCTGCCATGGTGCCAACAGTGACTAATACTGTTGTTGATTTAAACATGCACTCACTTCACACAAACTTCACACAGGTCTTGACGTTGATATGTTCAGTGCCTTGAGATGATTTTTGTTGTTGTGATTTGGTGCTATATAAATAAAGTTGAATTTACTTGAATTGAAGTTATACTTTTTCAAACCCTATGAAAAACCCAAACCCACAAATAGTTGTTATTGTAATGGTGTTTCTGTAGAAAAATGACATTCAGTCAGAACAGTTGGATTTGATGTTCTCCAAAAGATTCTATCTTGGAGCCTCTCATGTCTGCTCATGTACAAGTTTTTCAAGGAGAGAAGATGCAATATAACTACTGAGCTGTGAGCCATACTAACACATGCGTGTGATGTTGGCTGGAGATAAAGGAGAGATTCGCGTTTGTCTTTTTGTTTTCTACCGCATTTCCAAATGGTTCATCACAAAGCTACTATACAGCAAAACAGTATTTATTCTATATGGCTTAGAGTAGCCTTTACATTGTAAGTCCATTCTTCCTGTTTGTGTTCCTTGAGTTGTTGCCCCCTCTTAGTGAAAGTCATTCTATCAGCGATGAACTGGGAATGATGCTCAGCAGGTTCGACATGTCACAGAGCTCTGTGAGGAGGCTAATGAGGAGAACAGCACACAAACAGCTGGACTACACTCCTCTTACTTCCCACTCAGGGTTTAGTAGAAGGCTTCAGGTTCTTGAAGACACCTCTCATCCACAAGGCTTCCTCAGATCTGGTTGACTGGTGGGGGGTTCAGTGTGGGCTGGGTGGTAAAGTCAAAAATGTTATCACCCTAAAAATGTTCATATCAGTTCATTTCGATAATTATTGTGGTAAATGTCAAACGGTGATTTCTTTCCAAGTCAAAGGCTGATTTTTGGTCCTGAGTTGAAGTTGAAGAAACCAGACTGTTATTTGTGGTTTTAAATTATTTGTAAAAGACACAACAGGAAGAAAAAGACATAAAAGACCTAACAAAACTAGACAAACAAAGACACTCTTGGAATCTCTGATTTTGTGATTTAGTGCGTATTTTTTTCATTTTGCTTTTTTAAAATGTATTCATTTTGATTTGTTTTGATTTAATGTTGTGAAAGCGAATCAATTTTTAAAATACATTTCTTTGTGGCCAAAGCACTGTTTAAATTCAGGCTATCAAAGGGGTCTGAACCAATAGCAATACCAGTTCTTGTGAAGTTAGAATTACCAGTCAATAACAACACAATACACTGTATTTTGCACATACAAACACAACAGCAACATGTCCACACATAGAAGTAGGACAGTACTTTTTGTATGACTGATTTAATGAGATGGAAATAACACAAATTAACAGTATGTTAATTTGGCCTCTATGGCCTCTACTGCTGCTGCTGTTGATATGGAGAGCCATCTTGAATTTTGAAGACAGGATTGGTGAACTTGGGGTGTTCCAGTTGAAATTTCCAACTAGGAACTTGAAAATTCCGACTTCATAGGTCAAATAGGACCATCACCCCTGCACCACCTGCCACAGGTCATGAAGCTTTTTTGACAGTCCTTCTCTCCCTTTTGTCCTCATTTTCTGCCATTTCTTCATTTCCCCACTATGCGTTTATACTAAATAATAATATTAATTGCTCATAAAGTACTTGACCAACAGATTATTGACAGGCAGTTTGCCTATTTACAACCAGAAATTTAATTCAAATTAATATCGTTGTGAGAAGAACGTGCTGAATCTTTACTCTACTGTTCACAGACATTCCTCAAGCTATTTATGGCTTACATTTTTTTTATTGTATTCCTGTCATGACCTGGACTCTATTATTACAGTGAAGTATATACAGGTCAGGTGTTACTGTGTCAGGCCAGCTGCAACACAGATTGTGTTTCCCTCACTTGCCCTGTCTTGTTTCAATTTATGTTTTTACAGAAAAGCTTCCTCCCTGAATTACTGGAAGCTAGTAACAGTAAAAGAAGAGACCTGTTCATCCTCTGTGTAATGCACATTCCAAACATGTATTGGAAGAAGGAAGTGTTACTCTGGCATAAACATTAGTTCAAAAATAAAAGAAAAAACATTTCACAACTTACCACTTTTCATTTATCCTCAGTTGTTGACAGTCATACAGTCCACAGAGTCATATATGTCAGAAAAGCCATAAGATGTTTTTTTAAAATGAAATGCTACATTCCATTTGTGACACGCCTTCTATCCACGCTTTATGACATGGAACAAAAGTCATAAAGTACAGTGAATCATTGTTGGTTTTGGCTTTTTGATGGGATTTGTCCTCATTATGGTGTGTGTTATTCTGTGCAGGATGATGTCCTTGTGAAAGTCCAGCGTGGAGCACTGAGGACGGGATCCTACTGAATCCTCAGATGGAGCAGCTCCACTGGGTGCGGCACCGCTGTAGGCAGCTGCTGGCAGCAGACCGGGCTCGAGGGTGGTACTCTGCCGCTGATAGTCTGCCTGAGAAAAGCTCCTCACAAAGATGCAGCGGGAAGCGAAGAACAGTGTTTGCCCGCTTCGGACCCCACCAGCAGGAATATGAAGCTGTCTCCAAAGGATACAAAGGCAATGCCATCCGCACCACCAAGTACAACCTCCTGACCTTCATCCCCATGAACCTGTTCCAACAGTTCCACAGGTTAGACCTGGTGTTGAATTTCACCAAGTTGTTGTGTCGAATGTTGTGTCGTGTTGAGCGTTCCATTGTTTACCATTGTCTGTACACACAACACCTATCTGTCCAACACCTGTCTGTCCATCCTGGAAGAGGGATCCCTCCTCTGTGGCTCTTCCTGAGGTTTCTACCATTTTTTCGGCAGTTTTCCCTCACTCAAATCGAGGGTGTTGTGCCTGTATGGACTGTAAAGCCCTTTGAGGCAAATCTTGATTTGTGATATTGGGCTTTATAAATAACATTGAATTGAATTAAGTAATTTATCCTTACGGTTAGGTATTGTTTGAGTTCAAATTCTACTTTTAAAATGGTACTAGTGCCTAAATGGTGTCAGAACAGATACTTATAAAATAGGCCAAAATTATATCATTAAAGAAATCAAACAATATATAAACTGTTGACAGTTTAAATGGCTTAAATATGTAAATTAACTGTTTGACTCAATGGCCAAGAGGACTTCTAGATAGGGCTGTCACAATATTAAAATTTGAATTGATGATTAATTGTAAAATAATTAATGATATTATTGTCTATTCTGTTAACTTTACGCCACCACCATAGCATGAGCCAAGTTACAATATCAAAATAAAGTGCTGTTGGTTGTCTATTTAACCCATAGCAGAAGAAGAATGCAGCACAGTGAGATGATGTTATTAAAAAAGTGCCAGTCAAACAGTGGAAAATTATGTGGAAAAAAAGATAAAATATGTTGCCAAGCTTATCTCTGGAGATGGAGGTTGTGAGGATATAAACTATTTCAATTTGTGACATATCAGGAGTAATATAAGTCTATTCTGCGCTGACAACCATCCCAGCAGGTTGCACCTCTGTGCCTGGTTCAGTATAGACTGTAGACCAGCTTTTTGGAACTATAATGAAAAAAAAGCATCAAAGAGGAATGACCTTATGTGCAGACAGAAGACACATCTCTTATAATGGGCAAAAACAGTTTTAACAAATAAATTGCTGTGTAAATACAGTGGTGGAAAACAGTTTTCGGACACCCCATGCATTTGTGAAATATTGCATTAAGAATCACTCCTAGGTCTTCAAGTGCATTCCTTTTAGTACAGTCACAGCCAAAATACTAAACAAATCCTAAAAAGCTATTAAAAACTTAAAATTGATTGGTTCCATAAAAATACATAATACATTTTGAGTATTGGATCATTTTAGTACCAGTGATCCACTAACGAAGGTTGTGCTTTTTATTAAAAGACACAATTTTTGTTGTCGTGTTTTGTGTCTATATAAAGCCAGCACATTTGAAAGTTCCTCAGAGACAAAAATGTCTAAAACAAGGAACCTAATGCAGGAAGCACGCCTGAAGATACAGCTGTCCCCTTCTCAGCCAGGAAGGGTACAGCTGCCGCCAGATTGCCAGGAAGTGCAGATGTAGTCCTTCAACAGTTGGATACACTCTGCAGAAATCCAGACGAACCAACAGCTTGGAAGACAAACCAAGATCTGGGCGCCCAAGGGTTTCTTAAGCAAGAAATGACTGCAGTCTGATCCATATGTGCATGGAAAACTGCCGATTGTGCCAGTGTTCCACCCGCACTGTACGTGGCCAACTTTTAGATCATGGCTTAAGGTCCTACAAGTCTGTCAAGAAGCCCCTGATCAATGAGAGACAAAGGTTAGCCCGGCGTCGTTAGGCCCAAGCACACAAGAACTGGATAGCCAGGAACTGGACGAAAATTCTGTGGTCAGATGAGTCCAGTTTCCAACTTTATCTTCCTCCAGCCAATGTGAGGGTATGCAGAAGGCCAGGCGAAGCATTATCTCCAGCATGTAGAGTACCTACTGTCAAGCATGGTGGAGGCAGTACAATGGTTTGGGGATGTATGAGTGCTGCTGGTGTTGGTTATCTCACTGTCTGTGATGGCACATTGAACTCTGCCAAGTATTGTGCCATTCTTGAAACCCACATGCTTTCTTCTGCACGTGCACTGTTTTGTCGAGGTCAAAACTGGATGTTTCACCAAGATAATGCCCCTTGCTACACATCCAGGGCCAGTAGAACTTGGCTGCAGGAGCACAGTATCCAGAGTAGTACAGTATTAGAGCTCTACTGCATGCTAATGGCAGGACTACTAAATATTAATTTGATGTGATGGTTTATTTATTTTTTGTTCAGTTTTGAACACATTCTCTGTTATTTGTTGACTTTGATACCAATGTTGAGAACGGACATATTGAAACTGTCAAGAATTTACTTAGTTTTTCTTGTAAACAATAAACAAAAAAAATATCATCTGTATTTGTTTGCGTCTGTCTAATACAGCCACACCTTTTGAAACAAAAAAAGATTTTTCTACAAATATTTCATGATAATATTTGAGATTTTGTAAAATTTTGAGGGTCTGAATACTTTTTTCCACCACTGTATTGTGGTACCACTGAGTTGCATGTTTGTATTATTCATAATCTGTCCTGGCTCTGTCTGTGTAGGGCTGCCAACCTCTACTTCCTGTTCCTGGCATTACTGAACTGGGTGCCAGTTGTGGAGGCTTTTCAGAAGGAAATCACCATGATTCCCCTCCTGGTGGTTCTCACTGTTATTGCCATCAAAGATGCCTTAGAAGACTACAGACGCTACCTGTTCGACAAGAAGGTCAACAACAACATAGTGCGAGTGTACTGCAGGTGAGCCACCCTTAACTTCCATTTCCAAAAAGGTGAACCATCATCTGATGCTGTGCAGTATTGATATAGCATGTTGACTGAACATATTTTATAAACTTCACCACAACAGGTGATTTAGAAAATAGAAATAGGCAATTTTTCCTCACTCATAGTTTCATGAAGGACTGCAAAGTGAATGTAAAGTGGACGGTGAACCTGCTCCAAACATCACAGGTTCAAGACTAGTGACGACACTGTGATGCAGTGACACTCTTCTCTGTTTACCATGGGATCAGTGACTCCTCTTCCTCCTCAATTACTCTAGTTATTCATCTTTCTTTTGTTATTTTTTTTGTTCTGGCACTCTCTTTCCACTGAAAACCCTATCCTAAAATATTAGTTGCTGTTGTATTTGTAACAGCTGTTTCAGGTGTAGCCTGGTGCTACCTGCTAACATGGTAATACTGGCTAGCATAACCGAGCCAGCTACGCTGTGTTCCATTTACCATTTATATATCACACATATCTGCTTTTAAGTATAGCTGGGCGGGATATCGGAAATCTCAACATACTCAATACTGTTTTGTGTAAGATATAAGAAATGACCATCCAGTCTATCCTGTTTTGGTAACAAATAAGTTACTTAACATTACAGATGGTTACAGAAAAACTGTATTGATCCCCAGGGGGAAATTCAATATCCATCAGCTCAAGTAAAGAAAAGAAAGCAGAATAAAAAATCAAACAAGTAACCAGTGAATTATTTACAGAATATTTAGTCTATCTTCCATTGACTAAGGTGTTGTATAGTCTGATGCAGTGGATGAAGGATCTTCTGTAACGTTCAGTCCTGCATCGTAGTGAGGTGAGTCGTCCACTGCAGCTGCTTCTCTGATTGGTCAGAATGTGATGAAGAGGACAAAATGAATTGTTCAAGATGTCCTCCACCTTATTCAGTGTATATCTCTCCACCACAGTCCCCAGTGGGTCCAGCTTCTCTCTAAACACTGAACCAGCGTCCAGCCATCTTGTGTCCTTTTGTTTGATGCTGCCTCCCCAGCAGACTGCAGCATAGAACAGCACACTCACCATGACTGAGTGGTAAAACTTGTACAGCATCTTAGTGCAGATGTCAAAGGACCTGAGCCTTTTCAGGAAAAATAGTCCTGTCCCTTTTGATAAAATGCATCTGTGTTTTGGAACCAGTCCATCTTGTTGTCCAGATGCACACCAAGGTATTTGTATGTCTGCACCACCTCACTGTCCACCCACGAATGTTGACTGGCTAAAGAGGGGCTTTAGACTTTCAGAAATCCACCACCATTTCTTTGGTCTTGGAGGTGTTCAGTAGGAGGCAGTGACTCCAATCACAGAAGGCTTTGGTCAGAGCTAGAATTAATTATGTCATATACGGCCGCTCATCTCTTTATCCTCCACCTTTGTTTCTGCCTACAGGGCTCAACAATAAGGCCAGGGGCAAGTAAAATGTCGGCTGAGTCAGATGGTCACCGCCGGGTTCAGATTACAGTGTTCAGCTTAGACTTTAACCCTTGTCCTTTACACACTGAAATCCATTCAGATTCCTTGAATCTTTTCATTCTGTTCTGCACCGTTGAGGCGGAAATATTCATTTTAAACATTTCAATAATCAGCCCAGCTCAGCCCTCAGCCCATCTTTGCTCCTAAGGGACTAGACCTTTCCTGGATGCTGCTTTTGTACTAAATTATTACAGTCACCTGTTCACATCTGTTTCAAATTGTTCACATTGTTATTTCATTATTTTAACTCATTATTCGTCCTAAATTGATCCTGTTCCAACCTTTTTCTGAATGTATTTCAGGCTGAATGTGATGAATGGATGCATATTTACAAATGAAATAAGTTGAAACGTGTCATACTGTCGACAATGAAATACAAGTTAAAGTACATTTCAATATAATTGCTTTCTTCATTGGGGTTGTCAGTGATTTGTGGTGCACAGACATTAGATGATGTTTGGGGGGAACACAGCTCACCTGTGAAACAATCAACTGATGAATTACATTAATTCAGACTGCAAACAAACACTTGTTGTCCTAGTCTCAGTGTTATACATCGTTGTTGGAATTTCAGTTATGTTTGACTTTGTGACTATTCTAACACAAAATGGAACAAAAAAAACCCCAAGAAACTTGAAAAAAGACAATTGGGCACAGGACAGATACAGAGCAAAACAAAAAGGAACTGCTACTCAGTTTCAGTTGTTTGCTTGTGATGTATCAGAGGAGAAAAACAAGACAGGGTTTTTCACTTTTTTGGGACATTTCACATATCCTCTCTGTAACCATTCCTCCATCACAGACAAAAGAGTACAATGAAAATGTCAGGTCACATTTGTCAACATTCTTTTCCGAGAACACACCCAGTAAAGGAATCTTTCGTCCCTGAATTGCTCTTACATTTCTTGGCACTGTTAGGAAAGTTACATTGAAAGTGAAGCCAATGAAACTGCTTATCTTCACACAAATTTGTTAAGCTAAAGTAACACTACACTTAAAGACATTACAAAGCTTTAATCATCTACTGTTGATAAAATAATTATTGTGTTCACACCACTGGCTTGATCCTTCCAGAATTTAAAGATGAGGTACAGGTGGAGTGGTGGAGCAGGAAGTACGATGATTTCTTCTACAAAATATAAAATACAGGGTGCAGTCAGTATTTCTGGAAATAAAAGCTCCCCACATCCATTACACCTGTAATGTACATTGTTTCTTTTGATGAGTTTATGTCCAAATTTAATGTTTTGTTTTGGGAGATTCTTGCCTTTTTATTTCCACTGTTGTGTCTTAATAATCAATGATCTTAAACTGACAAGATGACAAGATGATCAAGCTGACATCAGGGGAGAAAATATCAGAATTTGAAAATACTCCCCTTCTTTCTGCAGGGGTCTCCTGCTTTGGTTTCACACTACTGTGGAAAAGTGAAGCCACTTTTCCAAGCTTCTGTGTGTAGCCATGGAGTAGAGCAGTAGAGTCATATACAATGGATAATAATCAGTGATCAGTAATTACAGCTGTCAACCACATATTTAACCCCCTGCCTGTCTGAAAACAGTCCCGAGTCTTGAGAAGAGAGTAGGATTCTTGTTTCCTGTCAGACCACTTGAATTGCAGTATGGTGAAAGGTAATTAGGGAATTTTTGCTCAAGTGATACTAAACACTAAAATGAGTTATATGATTTAATGGTGATGAAACACATCATTGCTGGTGATAATACACAAATAAAATCACCAAATTTTTGGTGCCACTTCCCATTTTAAAATCATTTTGAGCCTTCACACCTGATGATACTAACATATCAGTTCATTCTAAAACATAACACAGGGCGTTGATCACATACCTGATCAACACCCTCTAATCAGGTATGTGTGACCCACCTGTTCTTCAGTTGGAGTCTGACAAAACCTTGTTGATTTTCTGACGGGGATCTGAAGCCATTATATCACCTTTTTCAGAACCATCAAATGAGTTCTGAAACAAGCCTTTTTGAATGTCTTTTACCACTGCCTCAAACGGCTGGTTTATTTGTCAGTTTGGATCTGAACTAACATGTTAAATCATCAGTCACGTAGTAACACAGCAACCTGATAGAGGTGGCCACAGAATTTCTGTTATTGTCGGTGAGTCTGGTTGGTTTGAAGAGCACTTCAGGGCTTCAGTTCCATGTGGGAAAGGACTGTATGACGGCAAAATAAAGCTGAGAAAATATTCTAAATAATGCATACACTTGAAGTGTTAAGTGATATTGACTTTATGTGTAATGTTTTTAGGAGGTAAAGCACTTCAAAAGCTTGTAACTAGGCCAGCTAAGCTAGACCCATATGGTTCTATAAATCACATGTCTTGTGATTTTCAGTGTTGCAGATGTCCCTGAAATAGTCCTGTCAGACACATTCACATGCAGGGCAGTGTGCCTTGAATGGAGGTAAACTGCATCCTATAGATTGTGTTGTTATGGACTACAGTGGTCCCTGACTCTACTCTCCCTCTACTGTAGAGTTTGATTGGGGTCCAACATTTCCTTCTGGTTAACAGTCCACACTTAGACTTACACACTTAGATTTATTTTTATACCTCTTGCCTGCTACTGATTGAACCCAGAACCTTCAGGAGACCACTGACCTATTATGTAAATCATCCACAAAGTCACTGAAACAAATCAAGTCCAGCTGGGCCTCAAACATATTACCATAACCAATAAAACATTGAAAGTAGCAGTCAGTCTGTGAAACCACTGGAATAGCATCACCTGAAAATAAGCCTGACAAACGAATGAATGAATATTTAACTTCAAGTTTGTTCACTTGTTATAGAGTAGTTAGCTTTTCTTCAGCTGCTGCTATGAGCAACAGAAACCAAAAGATCGCTCACAGGCAACAGACTTTGGTCACATGATTGAGAGCTGGTATTGATATGCTACTGTCACTGTAAATCCCCATTTTGTAGGGCCTTATGATTTTATTGGCATATGGAGGGTTAAGGTCAAGGATTAGAATTGTACAGTTAACTGTTTGCGTTGTTTAACAGATATTCTACTCAAACCACAGTGTCAATTAGTTTATGAATGTTATCTACAAATAATAAATGAAGTTTGTTTGGACAGTACTGTTCTTGCTGCTTGTGTTTGACCCTCCTTTGTCAGATTACACAATCTGCCGTCAGAGGCAGTGTTGAAAACCTGAACCTTGAGATTGTTTATAGCGCACATGCCCTTTGGAGGAGTGGCGATGAATTTCATCATAAAGGTAGTTAACTATCCACTCATCTCTTCTGTTCACACCTTGCCTGCCATGTCCTGGACTTTTACTGAGGAAGGAGAAGGTAAAGGATTTCCTGTCAAAATGGTCAGTTAGGGGAAAAGGTAGGTAAATAGCATCTGGATTATAACTGGAAGACAACTGAAGGTAGAAGGGCCTCCAGACTTCAAGTGGAGACATAAACCGATTAGTTGATCTGGCGCCACTGAACTCATGTATAGCTTGGAGCGTCCATCTGGTCGACACTCTACCAAGGAGCGTGTGTGGAAGAAGAGGACCATAGTATCTTCTTTCTCTGACGATGAAGAGCTGAAGGAACTCCTGAAATCATATAAAAACAACAAGATCTGCACCACAAAGTATACTCCCCTCTCCTTTCTCCCCAAGAATCTGTTTGAGCAGCTCCACCGTTTTGCCAACATCTACTTCATCTTCCTGGCAGCTCTTAATTTTGTTCCTGTTGTGGAGGCCTTCGAGCCAGAGATCGCTCTGGTTCCCATTATCCTGGTGTTGTCAGTGACGGCTGTCAAAGATGTGTGGGAAGACTATCGCAGGTTTAAGTCCGATCGTCTCATCAACAGGCTTCTCTGCTGTGTTTACTGCAGGTACATTTGACAAGATGTTCTGTGTTTGTGAGCCAGTACATTCTGTCTGATTTTCAGGTTCAAGGAAGAAAATAGTGACTTAGTTGTGTACAAATGTCTATGTCAACATAAAAACATCTATTAAAAACAGACACAAAACATTTGGCAAAAAATACAGTTTTAGTAAAAATGTTCCATGTGAAATCAAGCATAAAGCTACTGTAACAATAAGCTCTATGTGTTGGCATGTCTACATATAACCACTGATAAATAAAATGGCTTTTGTTGTCTTAAATCATTTCAGTCAAATAGTACACACACGACTGCCTTGACCAAACCAAAGAAAGTATCAGCATGTTATGAATGTACAGCCCATTGGAAGTCTGATTTGGACATCGACAAAGTTATTCTTTACATGGACACATTGAATCTTTTTCCCCAATGATAATGATAATAGTACACCATTACACCATTATTTAATTTAAAAACAAACAAAATGTACAAAAAGTAAAACAACCTAAGTTGCAACTCAAATCAATAACTAAGAAAACAAGAAAGACATGACAAAGAATATAACAAAAATGCTCTCTTTAAAGGTACTACATTTTCACATTTGAATATCTAAAAACAAATAGGCCAAACTGATAGAAATGTGTAATTTTATTTAATGTAACATCCCGTTTCTGTCAATGAGACCGTATCACTTTTGCTAAAAGTAACATAATGTAATGTGCAACTAATGCTTTAGACTGACATGACATGTGACTATACGCATATGTAAATACAACTTTAATAGATTCACTTGTCTGTAAATGTGATTTCTGCCAGAGTCATGTCAGACTTTCATTGTTGGTGGTGAAAACAACATCTCCCATGATCCCAGATCTACCCACATCATCTACTACTACTACAGTTTTTGTTATTATTTTGATTGAGACACCCCTAATGGTAGAAATTACATACTGTGTACTAAGAACATTATGCCTGATATTTAAATAATGTTACAATGTTGGTTGATTGTATCAAACTTGGTTAATGTTATGAGGTGAATGTATGTAATGTAAAACTCATCCCCGTGAGTCCAAAGCTTCAGGCTTCAGGCTGTGCTGATCACTTCATTTCATTTCCGGTGTTCTTTTTCTACTTCCAACATCTGCGTAAGACACATGTCACGGTTCTATGCACAGTATGCGCATGAAATACACATAGAATACACAGTCATGCCCACCCAAAAGCTACTGACTTCAGGTTATTTGTGCATTTGCCACATGCACTCTAGTATTTTTAAGGACTTGACCTGAATCTGTGAAATGCCTTGCGATAATCATGTGTTATGGTTGGCGCTGTATAAATAATAAACTGAAATGAATTGAATTGAATTAAATGTACTCCTGTTAACAGAAGCAACACATACACTGTTTATGACTGATTACCTCCCCCACCATTATCTTACACATTAAGCAGGTAAAGAATAAAATATCAATCAGACAGAGGTCCTGCTGTAATGCATTCTGAAGTTGTTTGTGTTGTCCACTGCCTTATTTCAGGATCGAATATGTAAAAATAGCAATTTCAAACCACTCAAGGAAAACAAGTGAAATTCTCCAACGGTTACTTTGTGAAGCCTCCAAAGCTACTGTTAAAATGTGAACCTAATACCTTTTACGCCAAAGGCAAACATGGTATTGTTTTCCTCCATGTCCACCTGTGTGTGTGTGTGTGTGTGTGTGTGTGTGTGTGTGTGAGGAAGTTTAACTCACAAACAGATACACCAGTGGTGTTGGTTGGTACATATTTTGAGTGAATATCCTGTAGTCTGTTGTTTCTGTTGCATAGAGAAACAGTAATTAATTCATATCCACAAACCCACTACAAAAAGCCACTGTTTACCATGTAAAGCCATGCTTTAATACAAATACAATACAAACACTTTTGAGCCTGTCTTACTGACTACTGTATCCTGATCTGTATCTTCGCTGTGAATCAGCTAGAGTTTAAAATTCTGTACTTTTTTAACCTCAGGTGGCCCTGTGTAAGAAAAAAACTGCATACTATTCATCCTTAATAGAGGAAAACAAGAACAATCCCAGGTTTCTCTTCTGCACTGTGGCCAGACTGACAAAA
>JAPQRN010000144.1:3724-18465 GCA_037367275.1 Coranthus polyacanthus | reverse complement strand
TTCACTGAGGTTCCCAGCCAACCAAGGCAATATTAAACATGGTGTAAAATCATGCAGATCACAGATTGGTTGATTTGGAATTGTTTCTGCATCAATTTGTTTGTGTGTCATCATGGGACACCAAGGAAATCACCGAAAATGTTGGCACAAATTTTCAAATAGCAGGAAATTAAGTAATATGCATGATTTTGAAGGTATATATCATAGGTGTCTTCTATAGTAATTCAGATCTTTCAGTCACTTTAGTTGAGGGGAGGGGAACAAAATGTGAACCCTCCTCCATTTTGCAACAAGTAGTGCTACACAAATTTCTTTTTCTAGTTTCACTTAAATATTGACTTTTATTTTAATGTTTGTCATATCCTAATGAAGACCATAGTCTTTAACAAGCAAACAAAAGATACTCATTCAAATGTAACATCACCTTTATTTGAACTAATGCTGCTTTTCCACTCATCACGGCTTGGCTTAGTCTTCACTGCAAGCATAGTACTTGCTCAGTACGGGTGATTGTCATAGTGACACAGCATAAACAACTGTGATGTCATGACTTCAGCGCAATCGAGGCAACAATGGAGGAGGATGAAACTTAAAACTGTAACTTATAATTTCCAAAATGAAATGCTACATTAAGATTTTTTTAGGCGAGAATATAATTGTTTACACTTAAAATCTGTAGTCAATTTATTAAGATAGAGCTTACTCAAAAAATGTGTTCCAACGTTTTCGCCAATTTCCCACTCGCTTGGCTCAACCTGCATTACGACATGATGACACACATACATTGACGATTCTGGATCCAGTCTGTGATCTGCATGGTTTTATGTCATATTTAGTATCTCCTGGGCTACTATAAATAGTCTGTGACAGTCCCTGGTGGTCCCTGCTCTAACACAGTGGAAATGACAAAAATTCATGACCAAGCCATGACCTTGATTTCTTGGTTAAGCTGCCTGTCCTGGGTCTACCCCAAAGTCTACCATTTGGAAATGCCCAAAACACCCCACCAGGGAGGCGTCCAGGAGGCATCCTAACCACATACCTGAACCACATCAACTGGCTCCTCTCGATGAGGATGAGCAGCAGTGGCTCTTCTCTGAGCTCCTCCTGGATGGGCGAGCTCCTCACCCTATCTCTAAGGGAGAGTGCACCACTTCTATATGCAAAGTTCTTTTGGTCCCGACCCACAGCTCATGGCCATAGGTGAGAGTAGGAACGCAGATCGACTGGTAAATTGAGAAAAGGGGGACCAAAGCGTATATTTTCAGTCCCTGCCCAATAAGATAGGAATGTTCCGGTAGAATGGGTTTTTTTGTATGCCTGATTATCAGTGTCTGTTGCCCTTTATCAGGAAATAACTACTGTAATCAAAAAATATATTTAAGAGAAATCTGAAATATTTTTTTCCATTTTTTTGGAGACGCCCAGTAGTGTACGCTACATTGACAACCAGCCACGCTGACCTTGTACTGTCTGCAGTGGAAATGCTGTGTGCTAGTTGCCGTGCGTGCTGAGTTGAGGCAAGTAGAGCTGTGGAAAAGCAGCATTATATTCTGTCAATGTCTTTTTGTTCTGCAAAGTTATGGTTCTGAAGTTATTTTCAGCCCATGTGAAAATGTACATCTGGTGTCAGAGTTGGCACCTTTGCTTAACATTGTTACAGAGAGAAACTGAGTGGAGTAAGTATGGACCAGTTTGTATGTCACTGTAACAAACACGCAGACTCACAGTGAGCACCTGTTGGTTTGATAACTTACTTGCCGGTTACCTGATGTCATATTTGTCTATCATTAATATTGCCAAGTTTGTTTGTTAGCTGTGGTGTCTTTGGAATTTAACGTTGCTGTTAACCTTAATACTAACCTTATCTCATTGAGTTGATTTCATCATTGCAGCAGCAGGTCTCATGGCTTCAGAGGCTGCTGGTTCAGAGGGTCTGGTTTGGTTGTGTATCTGGCTAAACACCAGGGATGTGCTTGCACATGTGTGGATAATGTAAAATGTTGTTTGTGTGGTTAGTTTCATTTTCATTGGCATGCATTGTAATGATAGCAACATGTTCCAATTTCGTCCCACAATTTACATTGTTGGCTACATGGTTAAGTGAGACTCT
Source organism: Coranthus polyacanthus (assembly GCA_037367275.1). Lineage (NCBI taxonomy): Eukaryota > Metazoa > Chordata > Actinopteri > Kurtiformes > Apogonidae > Coranthus > Coranthus polyacanthus. The sequence continues at coordinate 16,352 of JAPQRN010000144.1, read as the reverse complement.
TTCGGTTCATTATAAGACTGTGGTGGAATAAAATAGAGGGGGGACCGCCACAGTGTCAAACATGTCAAAATTATCATTGCTAAAAATTCAGTGAATATTTGACAGCAATACTGCAAACCATAAACTGTGGTTTTTGGATTATTGTATTGTATTTTATTTGCACTTATTGCCTCTTTGGCTGTTGATAACTCACTGCATCATGTCATTTATGTGCCTCACACCTTTACAGCTGTGCTCCTATTGAGTACATTTCTTGAACATTGCTCAGCTTTTCAGTTTTATGTTTTTGCTTGAGGTTTGAGGAAAATTAATTCACACAAGAATCGAAATCTTCAAATGTACTGAAATAATCTGAATTACAAAAGTTTGTTTTATATTGTTAAAGTATTGTAATTGGAAGAAAAATTAAGAACTCAACATGGGTATAGTATGTTTCACACACCATCACCTAATCTTAGCCGGGGGCCCTGAATTACAGCACAAGCAAGGGTTAACTGGAGATGCCCCTTTCTGTTTAGAAGAAGGAAATCTTTCAGTCTATAGTCTTTCATTTCAATGCCTAGCTGTGTACCCTGTTCAGTGTTGGATTGTGGATACTGTGGTTTTATTGGCGTAGCAGCATGGACAGTGTTGGAGATGTGTCGTCACATGTGTAACAACAATAGTTTTTAATTTCTTACTTCAGAGCATACAAGCAGAGATGAGTTAAAATTAAAATAAGCTCCCCCACCTCACATATGTTTGCCTTCTTTTTTGTATCTTTTTTTCTGCTTTCTTGTTTTTCCCAATTGTAACATGGCAGCCATATATAAGTGTTACTCCCACACTTTTACTGTTACTGCTCTCTTTACATGCATACATGCAATATGCTCATCTACACAATGAGGAACTCCAGAGTTTATAGCTAAATAAAAAAGGCATTATGAAATGAAGAATTTGAATAAACAGAAAATAAGTATGAAAAATATGAATAAGTATACAATTATATATGTCCATGAAATTGTAAAGTAACCCAATTTCATTATTGTGAATTTGAAATATGTTTATTTCACAGTTTCATCATGACATAATAGTGTCTTTATTTATCCATATAGGTGATTTGTTGTACAAGTATATTTATTAGGATAAACCCCTTGAGATGAGCCATCTTGTTTTTGAGGGGACCCTTACATACAGTACAATTAAACACATAAACATCAGAACAAAAAGAGACAATCAACAATACAGCTTACACACAATGACTAAGACAAACAAATAAACAAAAACAGATCTGTCAATGAACACAACTAGTAGGTGGCCCTAAAGAGGCCTTGAGCCAATGCATCTCCAGCAAAACAAATATATTAATTGAAATGCATATTACATATTTGCAAAAGTGGAATCATCTGAAACATGAACAATTATTCTCAAGATAGGAAGACACTATGTTTGAACATACAATATGATGTAATAGATATATCTAACATATAGTAGATTTATGTTAGGGGGGCCAATTATTCCATTCTGAAGGTACCTTAAACATAAAAGCTTGTTTTCCAATTGTTTTTCTGACAATAGGAATGAAGAAGTAAGGAGTTGAATGCCGTAATAGGTATGTTGTTGCAAGTAATGAGGATAATTTAAATGTACAAAGATAAATTGTTATTGTTTAAAGATTATTTGAAGCCAGTGAGTGTGTCCTTTAATATTAAGTGGGGGCCATCTGAGAGAGTTATACATAATGCAATGATGAGTACTAAAGGCACAACCAAGAACAAATCTACAGAGATTATTATATGCTGTATTGAGTGGTAGAAGTTTGGTTTTAGATGTAATGAATGGCTCGTTCAAGTGTCCCAGAGGTTGAACAAAAAAATCTGATTTACTACCTTGAAGAACAACACATTGCTTTCTATGATATAGATATGAGTTGACCCATAACAATGCATTATGACATAAGCCAACTGCATAAAGCTTATCTAGAAGTAGATAGTGGTCAACCAGGTCAAAAGCCTTTTTTAAATCAATAAAAATGGCCCCTGTGAGATTTCCAGTATCACATGCAGACAACACATCATTAGTGAGTCTTATTAGGGCAGTTGTTGTGGAGTGATTAGGTCTGAATCCAGATTGAAATGGTGGTAGGATATTTTAGTTAATAGATATTGTGATAACTGATTAAAGATTTGTTTTTCAAATACATAGTGTAGTAGTGGGACATATAATTGAAATGGGTCGATAGTTGTCAGGATTAAGAATGTCACCTTTAAGTACTGGGGTAATACAGGAGAATTTCCATATAGCAGGTAATTCACAGGTTGACAAAAGACATGTTAAACAGGTCAGCAAATGGGTACATTAGAATATGAGCGGCTGTAATTCATTAGGATTTGTTTCATTAACTCTTTTGAGCTTCAGAACATATTTATTCCCTTCTGTTTTTTGTCACTTTTTGCTTTTGCATCTCAGTTTCATTCAGGTTTTGTGTCCACCCATATTGTATCATTAATTAAAAAAAATATTCCAACAAGCTGTGAAATGTTTTCGCCTTAATAGCTGTAACAGCAAAAATACGTGGTGGCAACATATACACATCCACATTACTTTTTGTAAAAAAAAACAGTGCCCATTTCTGACTTTCATAGCAGTGTCCACACTACCACATTATAGATCTGTTGTTTTTATTTGGTCACTTTGATAAATTCTCTGAAAGTTTTAAACCAGCTCTAGTTGCATCTCAAATCATCTCATCTCATGTGGAAAAGTTCACTGTTTTTTATCAGTTATTTCATCCATTCATCTTCTTCTCACTTATCCAGGTCCGACTCACGGGGGCAGCAACTGAGCAGAGAAGCCCAGACTTCCCTCTCCCCGGCCACCTCCTCCAGCTCCTCCGAGGGGACACAGAGGTGTTCCCAGGCCAGCTGAGAGATATAATCCCTCCAGCAGGTCCTGTATCTGTCCCAGGGACTCCTCCCGGTTGGACATGCCTGAAACACCTCACAAGGGAGGCATCCAGGAGGCATCCTAGTCAGATGCCTGAGCCACCTCAACTGGCTCTTCTCGATTCTAAGCTTCCGCCGGATGGACGAGCTCCTCACCCTATCTCTAAGGGAGAGCCCAGCCACCCAGTAGAGGAAACTCAATTCTGCCGATCGTATCCACGATCTTGTCCTTTCGGTCACTACCCAAAGCTCATGACCATAGGTGAGGGTAGGAACGTGCAGCAGTAACTCATTCCCAACCTGAAGGGGACACCCCACCCTTTTCTGACTGAGAACCATGGTCTCAGACTTGGAAGTGCTGATCCTCATCCCAGCCGCTTCATACTCAGCTTCAAACCATCCCAGTGCAAGCAGGAGGTCGCAGCTTGATGAGGCCAACAGGACCACATCATCTGCAAAAAACAGAGACGCAATCCTGAGGTCACCAAACCAGACACTCTACATACCCTCACTGCACCTAGAAATTCTGTCCATAAAACTTCTGAACAGAATCGGTGACAAAGGGCAGCCCGGTGGAGTCCAACCCTCACCGAGAACAAGTCTGACGTACTGCCAGCAATGCGAACCAAGCTCTGACTCTGGTCATACAGACCGAATGGCCTATTGCAGCCGGCCATGCACCCCATATTCCCGAAGCATGAGCAATGCTGAAATTGAGAAGGTGATGTTGACCAAGACAGCCCCACAACATCCAGAGCCTTGAGGAGTCTTGAGGAACTCAGAGCAGATCTTATCCACCCCTGCAGCCTGGCTGCCGAGGAGTTTCCTAACTACCTTGGAGTTTCCTAACTGTCTGGCATACTCCCCCACCATCGTATCCAACTCACCACCAGGTGGTGATCAGTTGACAGCTCTGCACCTCTCTTCACCCGAGTCTGCAAAACATATGGCCGCTGGTCTGATGAAATTATTACAAAGTCAATCATCGACCTACAGCCTAGAGTGTCCTGGTGCCACGTGCACTTATGAACACCCTTATGTTTGAACATGGTGTTATGGACAAGCTGTGACTTGCACAGAAGTCCAATAACAAAACACCACTTGGGTTCAGATCAGGGAAGCTGTGCCTCCCAATCACTCCCCTCCAGGTCACACTGTCATTGTCTGCATGAGCATTGAAGTCCCCCTGTAGAACAATGGAGAACTCGACCAGAGCGCCTTCCAGCACCCCACCCAGAGACTCCAAGAAGGCCGGGTACTCTAAACTGCTGTTCAGCACATAAGTGCAGACCACAGTCAGAGCCTGGTCCCCGACCCATAGGCACAGGGAGACAACCCCCGTCCACTGGGGACAACTCCAACATACAGGTGCCGAGCTGAGAGGTCACAAGTAGGTCCACCCCTCTCACCTTGAGCAACTCCAGAGTGAAACAGAGTCCAACTCCTCTCAAGGAAATGGGTTCCAGAGCCCAAACTGTATGTGCAGGTAAGCCCAACTATATCTAGCCAGTACCACCCAACCTCCCACACCAGGCTCCTTCTCTGCCAGGGAGGTGACATTCGAAGTCCCAAAGGCCAGTTTTGGCCACCAGGGATTGGACCGTCAATGCCTCTGCATTCAGCTGCCGCCCAATCCACACCGCACCAGATCTTTTACTACTCCTCCTGCGGGTGGTGGGTCTACAGGACAGGCTGACTGGCTTGGCTGAGCCCGACTGGGCCCCATGATTAAAAGACCGGCCACCAGGTGCTCGCCTAAGAGCCCCTCCCCCAGGCCTGGCTCAGGGTGGGGCCCCAGTATCCCCGATCCGGGCAAGGTTAACTTGTAATTATAATTATTAGTTATTTCAGAAAGGGAAACTGTTATATATTGTAGACTCATTACATATAAACTAAAGGTTTTCACACATTTTATTTTAATATTGATCATTTCAGCCTACAGCTCAAAAAAACAGAAGAAAGATATAAAAAATTTTAATATTTCATTTCGAGTTTGAGTAAATCACTATTTATGCAGTATCAATCCAATAAATCTCTCACAACCAAACAACCACAATCATGGCTGACTTGACAATTGTTTATTATGGTGCCATGTCATCCACTGGTGTTGGTCCACTGTGTCCAAAGTCAATGCACCTGTCTACCAGGAGATTTTTTAGGGCAGTTCATTCTTCTGTCCTTTTCCAGCAGGACTTGGTAGCTTTCCACCAGTGCCAAAACTTCTAGGAACTGGTTTCTTGTCCATTGTATTACTGTGCTTGACTGGCCGGCCAACTCACCTGACCTGAATTCCATAGAGAATTTATGGGGTATTGTCAAGAGGGAGATGAGAGACACCAGACCTAACAATACAGATGAGCTGAAGGTTGCTATCAAAGCCACCTGGGCTTCCATAAAACCTCAGCAGTGCCACAGGCTGATTACCTCCATGCCATGCCACATTGATGCAGTAATTCATGCAAAAGGAGCCTGGATCAAGTATTGAGTGCATAAATGAACATACCTTTCAGAAGTTCATCATTTCTGTTTAATAAATCCTTTTTTTCATTGATTGTATGAAATATTCCCACATTTTGAGATACTGGATTTTTGGTTTTCATGAGCTGTAAGCCATAATCGTCAAAATGAAAACAAAAAAAATTAATTTAATTTAATTTTATGTCTAATGAATCTAGATTATATGGAAATATCACTGTTCAGATTAAATGACAGGAAAAAGTGAACATTTCTACAAGATACATTTTTTTAAGATGCATCTGTATTTCTTTTAGAAACTTTAACAATGTATGTTTGAGGTGATTATGAATATTACAATTTATGGTGACCACAGCTTTTAAATATATAGTTATACCAAAGATTACCTAACCAAAAGAATCAAGATTGCAATCTTGTCAGTTTCATTGCTGATGAGAATGTAATGTAAAGCAGAGTGGATGCCTTAGCTGTCATGGGAGAAAATAGTGACATGTTTGATGAGTTTGGTTATGAGATACAAAATACATGTGCTTAAAAATGCAGGTCCATGGTTTGGCTTCGTGACCGACTGTAGAGTTGCCATAATTGGGCTCCACCTGTCACAACACCTCAAGCTGTCACTTTTCTCACAAAACCATAATTTTGTTTATGTTGGCTCTTATCAGGTGGCGTCGTAATTTGCTGGTCTATGGATAAAATGTTAAAGATCCTCACAGAGGTTGTCTGATTGTTATGGAACCAACAGTTTTCACAAAATAGTTCACTATATAATAGTACTATATAAAATAGTACACTATATAATAATAGTACACTTCTTCCATAGGACACCATTCAAATAGAAGAGCCTCCCTTCTACAACCCCAAGGCCGTGACATGTTTACACATGTAGATTGCAATCTTTATTCTTTAGTTCAAGAATCTTTGGTTATACTATAAATGGACTAAGAACTACAAATATGCTCATTACTGTTATCCTGTAATATTTTGGATTCATTTTTTTTTTTTAAAAAAGGCATATTTTAATGTATTTATTATTATTATTATTATTATTATCAGAATAGGGATATGTTGAACTTTTAGGAATACATATTTGCCAAGGCCAATGGACAAAAAACGTATGGAAAATGTAAATTAAAAAAGAAAGCAGTGATATTAAAATTTACTTTTTTCCTGTTTCATTGTAAGCAGTATGACATACTCAACATAACACAACACAGACACCACTGTGTCAGTGAGTCAGTGACATGTAATCTTGATGTATATAAGAGAGAGAGAGAGGTGCTCGGTGTATCACTGTTCACCAACAGCCTGAAACTACGCAGCAAAAATAAAGTGGATGGTCCAGGGTCACCTGATGGCATCACCCAATGCATCAGTATGTACCAATTCTACATGTTCAGATTACTTATTTCTCCATCGTGGTATTAGGCAAGGCTACTGCCTATTTCTTCTCTATGGAGCCACTGGCTATAGTCCTTAGAGTAGATGAAAAGATAGCGGGCATTATGAGAGGGAACCCGACTCATTAAGTTTCTTTTTATGTGGACTACCTTGCACTTCTGTTCAATTTTCTCGTGCTGCTGGAACGGTTGAAATTTCCCCCAATGGGGGATCAATAAAGGAGTTCTATTCTATTCTATTCTCTGTATCAATCAGTAGAATGCTTACCACAGTTTATAGAAATTTTCCATCATTTTGGCCAGCTCACAGACTATAAACTTAATTTTTTCCTTTTTCCTGTGACTAAATAGCCAAATTAGATCTTGACTATGGCTGGGCGATATGGCCAAAAAATTTAATCTAATTTTTTTGATGGACCATTCATGATTTTTTTTCATGACTCAATAACAGTTTTATTAAACCTATATGCTACATATGTGTAATATCAAACAATAACAATAAAGCAGCACCTGCAAGGACTGTCAATGTGCATTATTTGTTAAAAAATAATTTAAACCCTTTAACATCTATCGTTTTACAGTATTTTACAGAGCACTTTACATTGTTGTTTTTACCATGTAATGTAAATCAGTTTACAGTGATTGTTTAGATTTAGTGTTCAGTTCATCCACTTTAACCTGCTGCCACTGCCTCTAATATGTTTTTCTGCTGCTGTAAAGTCACAACAATGAACTTAAAACCTAACAGGAGTTCAGACGTGTCGGAAGAAATATTCAGGAAATGCACAGAGTCGCTGGAGTCAAATTAAGGTAGTTTTAATTCTTGCAGCAAGGAGACAAGTCAGCACCAAGGTACAGAGTTGTTTGAAGTCTAAGCAGTATAAGATGGGAAGAGCAGGGTTACACACTGTCGCAGCCTCTTGAAGGTCTTACTGAGGCATGTAGAAATGATGAGGAATGATGAGGCTAAGCTACTAGAATGACAGGAATCAGATAAGTTGAAGGTGAATGTTCTTTTCACAAAGTATAAATAATTTTTCTAACAAGACCTGAATGGACTTCTGGAAGTCTGCTACTTTATCTGACCTGCGATATCTGCTTTGCTAGAGTAACTGCATGTTATTTATATGTAAAAACTAATGTAGCATGTGAGTCTGCCTCTCCGGAAGACCCAGTTACGGTATCAACAAGCTACAGACATTAGATAACATTTTGCTGTGTTAAGTGTTCTCTGTGTACCCCGCTTCAGGGTCCTGCATCACACTGTCGGGGTTTATTACGCTATAATGACAGGTTCGTTGTACATTATTTCTTACTTACTTACCTTCATGCTGGATTAGTGAAGCTGTAACAATGTGAGTAGTCCCCGCATATCCAGACCTGTGTGAGTTTAGTGACTCACTGAGTCTATATTTTCGGTTTGTGCGGCACTATTTGAGGGCACCACTACACATGGGAGCAGGTGACAATTAGTCACTATTTGATCTCGGTGCTGCTGGACGTTTGCAGCCACCACAGTCTATGAAGCAGTGAACAGCAAACTGCTGGTGCTGGCGCTTGAGTGACAGCAGAGGAGGAATAATCTTGATTTGAGCATTTTTCACATCGTCCAAAAACTCAAATTCATTCGATTTATGGCCCAGCTCTAAACGGCAACAATTTTTATTCATTTACTTATTTGGGTGTTACTGTCACACGATGACTTTTACGATCTAATCCTAACCCTCATTTCATATTTGTTCCAAATGATTCTTTTCACCTTGCCTAAAGCCATGTTCTGAGACCTTGATAGTCATATTTCTACATTAATTTTAAATAGATCTAGCCCTTAATCAAAGAGATCCCTTTTGGAGATACTTAGGCCAATGGGTGGGTTAGGATTGCCTTATTTTGATTTATTACTGGGCAGCCAATATTGCAAAACACATTTTTTTGGATTGCAGCATTTGAAAAGTAAAGTGACCCCATCTGGGCTCATATGGAAACCCTCTCTCATCCCATAGCCTGTCCTGTCCATGTTGTGCTCTCTTCTAACTGGGGGAACTGACAAGCAGATCAATAATCCTGTAATAAAAAGTTCTATTCGAATTTGGCACCAGTTTAGAAAACACTTTTCAATAGTACATGTGGACATATGCCTTTGACACATAATCATCTTTTTGCGCCCTCCCAGACAGATACTGTAATGGGGTGTGTGAGAACCCATACACAGCACTCTACAGACCAGGGAATTAGCAAGACAGCATTTTATTAAACAGAGCATGTTAAATGGGCAGTGGATTAATTGAAGGTCCTGACTGGGCCTCCGGTCAGTGCTGGCTGGCAGGAAGGACAGGGAGGCGGCGGAAGAGCAGGAGTGCATCACTGGCTCAGGCTGGAGCTGAGTGCAAGAGTGGGCACAGGTGAGTACAGCTGGATAGATGTTGTCACTCACTTGTAGAAGGCAGCGCTCTGTAGTGTTGGGTAATTGGCGTGGGTGCTACGGGAGGAGATGGCACTCGTAGTCGGGGGCAGAAGACTGGTCTGGTACTCAGGCTACATGCGAAGCTCGGTGGTTAGGGACAGAAGGCTGGTCAAGTTTCCGGGAATCAGGCAATTCTCAGTGGTCAAGAATAGAAGGCTGGACGGGTTTTCGGTAAACAGGCAAAGCTCGGTGGTTGGGGAAAAATGGTCTGTGGCAGGGGATCAATCTGGAGAAAAGTATTGGCAAGTCTTGCATGTCACAAAGAACAATCTGGCAATGAGTGAATGTGAGACTGGTGTATAAGTAGTGGCTTTGATTTGCTGATATGGAGCAGCTGAGTGAGCAGGATAAGGTGATGTGTCTGATTAGTGCTATGTGTGGGTGGGGGAGAGGCAGCATGGTTGTAACAGATACAGCATTTGTATTCTGGCACAATAACCATTATTTTTTAGTGTCTTTTTCATAGATAGCACATTTGCATTTTTTGAAATTCTTCAACAGGACCAATTCAATTTTATTTATATAGCCCAATATCACAAAACAAGATTTACCTCAAAGGGCTTTACAGTCCATACATGGTACAACACCCTCTGTCCTTAGACCTTTGGTTCGAGTCAGGGAAAAGTGCCCAAAAAACCCATCCGGGAAAAATAGTAGAAACCTCAGAAAGAGTCACAGAGGAGGGATCCCTCTTCCAGGACGGACAGATAGTGCAATAGGTATTGTGGTAAACAGTGGAACGCTCAGCATGACACAACATTCACATAGACAGGACGATAGAGAGAACAACAAACAACACAGACACTGGAGGAAACACTGGAAAGGATGGAGTCAAGAATCACACATCAGGAACGTCCAGATCCAGAGATACCTGTAGAAAGGAGCAGGAAGAGAGAGGACAGAGAGGAAAAAGCACAAAACTACGGGAAAGGGAAGACACAAAGTTAGTAACGTAATGGAGACATGTAGTACATGGTGAGAGAGACAGAAAGAGATAGAGGAGAATTGGAGATTGAATTGAATTGAATTGAGGAGAGATGCTCGATGCATCACTGTCCCCCGGCAGACAACAATATACCAAAGACACATTTCTTTACCTCCATGTCTGCAGCTTTGCTAAGGCACATTATTTGTTTCTAGGCCCACCAGAAAGGAGTGTATTAGACACCATATTAGACTGGGAACTTGACACAAAGGGAAATGTTGCTAACACTTCTAATATTATTCAAGCTGATAGTTTGCCTCTCCTTGATAAAACTAAATCAGCCTGGGAACAGGCTGATCTAAAAATCGAGCTCACTGAACATTTGTGGACAGATTCTTTACAGCGCATTCACACCACAACCCTATGTCTATGGCATTGCCTCATTCAATTCAAAGTCTTGCATCGTTTCTCTTACATCTCACAAGAGACAGACTGTTGACATTTTACCCTATTACTGTATTAGATGCCAATTGAACCCAGCAACAACAGGGCATATGTTCTGGGAATGTCCAACTTTATCCATGTTTTGGGGTCATTTTATGTTTTTTCACATATTTGTCATGCAGCAATTGATCCCAACCCAGTCACTGCTATTTTTGGAGTTCCTGGCGAAGATGTTGTCAATACCACACCCCAAGCCAACTTCATGGCATTTGCCTCACTGCAAGCCTGGAGACAATGATATTCTCTGCATTTGGGAATCTGATAAGTCGCATCATTCACTAATTGGATGAAAGAGGTGCTATCCTTTATTCCACTAGAAAAACTCAGATATAACAGATGTGAGTCCTGTCAGAAATTTTATGATATGTGGTCCCCTTACTCTCACACTCTTCGTTTTCTTAGATACTAGAGTAGATCTGCTCCCAATCAATTAACTATCTTTATTGTTCTATAGTATCAGGAGTGGGCATGGGTGATGAAGGGTCTTTTGGGCAGTTTTTCCTCGGTCACTGTTTACCAGGGTGTTGTATATTGTACAGACTGTAAAGCCCTTTGAGGCTAATCTTCGATTTGTGATATTGGACTATATAAATTGAATTGAATCAAATTGAATTGATGATTGACTGACTCAAATTTACTTGGAACAAATGCATCATTCTTATGTCAGTGCTGATGAGCCTGTTTTTGTTCACCAAATGTCGTTATGCACACCCTGGACTATACTGAGTGGTTTTTACAACTACAAACTTGCCCCATAGCTTTCACATATGCTTAAGGATTAATTGTATTTATTTATTTCATTCATTTATTTGTAACATTTCTATAAATGTATTTGTAGTTTATATTAATTATTTTTTAATAATTCATTTATTTATTTATTTTCATTTTTCTTTGGAGTGTCCAGGGTGTTTGGTGTTTGATTGTTTGAATGTGTGTTAAGCGTCGTACGTGTTGAAATAAAAAAAAAACAGCAAGTAATTTAGTTCAGATGTTTAACTGGCATGTACTTGATCCCCCTCCTTTTTATCCTGTGTTTCCTCTAGTTGGTGTCCAGTGAGCCTGCTGTCTCCATCCATTTGCCCCTCTGGTGGATCCAGCCCAGTTCACTCAGAAGCACATCCTTTCACTACTTTTACAGATACCATTGAAAGCCAGCCTCTGACTGGACACAAACTGCTTTGTGACTGGCTTCTCACAGTACTGTCACCTCCTTCAGACCCTGTATTCGTTGTCTGTGTCTCTTTCTCTTATTCTAGTCTTTCCTTCTCCAAGTGTCTTGGTATTGTCTGCCAGAATGCATACATTTCTAACTGTGTGTTTCTACTAGTAGTTTTTGTTTTTCATTGGTATTTGCAGTAATCATTCCCTCTGCCCACCAGCCATCCTTCCTGTTTTCCTTTTTTCATGCTTTAATGTTAGGCCACAGTCAGACTACACGATTAACAGCCCAATTCAAGCCTAATCCGGCTGATGCAGGGCAACTGTTAATAGTGGGAGTGGTAATTAGTAGGAGTGACATTAGGTGCAATTACATCCAGCTGCACATTAAAAAAATCAGAGTGGAAATGCAAAAAATTGGAAAACCTCAAAATATTCAAAAAATGTTTTTAGGTTTTGGAAAGGTATAAAAGTTGGTGTATCAATAAAAGGCAGTGTTTCCCCCTAATTATATAGTTTGTGGTGGCCCACCATAGTTAGATGTAGAATTTTGGGATGAATTTGGAACATGCTGCTAATATTACAGTGCACGGTGATGAAATTAAACCAACTGCACGTTTTGTGGTACATAGAAACAACATTTTACAATATACACACATGTGCATGCACATCACCGCCGGACAACAAAATACACAGCAGACCCTGAACCACCAGCCCCTGAAACCATGAGTGCTACAGCTGAAACAGAGAATTCAATCCAACTCAATGAGATAAACTT